>RDSH01000049.1:0-117465 GCA_009428295.1 Tilletia walkeri
ATGCGCGGGAGGGGGAGGGGAGAAGAAGGGTTGGAATAAGGAAGGGATAGCGTCCTGTTGTCGATTGCTGATTCTCCTTATACGATGTTCAGAGATGCAGAGAAGTCAGCGTGCTGAAGGCAGACGTGAGTGAACGAAAAGAAGCGCCAAGCAGGAGGCGGGACGCCCAGGAAGCAGGAACAGGGATAAGGAAACAGGAAGTGGTAGTGATCAAGGTGGCTGTCACTCTTCCACGCGTAATGGCCAGAGGGCGATGATGCTGGCTGTGGCAGGGAACACGGGAGACCGGAGAGGAGGATGATTTGAACGCCTCTAAAACCATTATTTCCCCGGCCTCTCACTCAACTGGTTACTGGTACAGTGTACATATCTGGCAGCGATCAGCGATCAGCGTGACGCCCGCCCGACGCCCTGCTCCAGCAAGTCCCAGCTTTCCTTCCGGTTCCGCAATCCCTACATGCTGGCTGTTCCGTGTTCCGACCTTATGTCCTGTGGGGTGTTGTGTCCGTACGCAGGAACAGAAGCTTGTGACTGCGCTTGAACCCGTGCATGTTGTTGCTTGAGTTCAAAGCATAAAGCCCACCTTGCTTTGGCAGGACCATCGACTCGTCAAAGCTTCAAACATGTCAAGGAAGCCTGGCCTTGACCTGGGAATTCAAAGCGGAAGCACTACAGTGAATCGATTTATGTGTACAAGGTGTAGCAGTGGTGCGAGGAAACGAAAGCCGGCTGGATATCCTTCATCTGCCTGGCCGCAGATCGAGACTGTCGACAAGGTGCTGTTCGAAGGGGAGATCCCGCACCGACACCCGACCCCGCTGCTTCAGCTTGAGGTACCGATGCGTGATCCGAAGGGCGTCCTGGAGCGCAATGAACAGCAAGCCCCCAATAGCATTCCGGAACCAAGGCGCGTCGACGAGGTCATCATAGATCGTAGGGGCGCCGTTGCCAAAACCAACGTTGGTCAACCAAGTTGGTGAACCGGAATGGAAGGAGCCGCCAGACGACGAGGAGCGGTCCACTGCTCGATTGAAAGTGGAAGAATTGCCAGCCCCACCTCCTCCTGCACTACTGCCGCTGCCTGCGGATGGATAGAAGATCTGGGACAGAGGCGAACCACTCTCCGATGAGGTCGAGGGGGTTGAGAAAAGATCTTGCATCACGCCCAAGGGGCTTCGCCATCCGTTTCTGCTGTCCAGCTCTTCGAAGTCCATGCCCAAGAATCGACGGAGCCAGCTGCCCTTGCTGGTCATGCGAGTGACGGAAGCGAGCAGGCCGCCCATCCCCGCCGCGACGACGGGCAAGGTGAGAGCGCTGAGCACGAGTCGGCCAACGGACTGTCGCGTAATGTACACCGTCTGCTGATGCACTGTGGCCCCGCGCATCGAGTTCGTCGTGGTAAACCCATCCAGATCACTATTTCCCGTGAGCTCATCGTCATCCCTGCCATAAGCATCTTCATCGCTTTCGTTGCCGGCATTGAAGAGATGTTCGTCCTCTGCCGTAGCCTCGCGATCCTCCTCAACGACTGCAGCAGTGCCTGGCGGTGGGTCCGCATCAAGCAGTCGTCCTTCTACTCCTTCAGCGCCCAGTACGACGACGCGTTGGGTCCGGGTGGGACCCTGTCGTCGTGATGCTGCGTCTTGTTGTTGCTGCCCTCCTTGCGCTGCTCTTACCCCATCGCGTCGGCGCTCTCGGTTAGCGCGGCGAGGGTCAAGGAGGGGTCGAAGAACCCGCTTGGAGATTTGAAGCCGCAAGAAAAGATAGGCGAAGCGAACAAAGGGAATAAGCATGGCCTGGTATGAAACAAAAGATACAGACATGAGCCCATAGAAGAAGACAAAGAGCAAAATCAGTGACGTGAAGAAAGGATTGCGGACTTACCGTGGGACCCGGGTTTGGCGGCCAGACGCGAGTACCCTGTTGCAGCGCCGCACTCTGAAGCGTCCTTCTCCCCGTCAGCCTCCGATGCGCCGCCATCCCATGCTGCATGAAGAAGGGTATACGCAGATGCGCGACAGAAGGCAAGAAGGCGATTAACCAGGGCGTGAGCGGGTCAAAGAGCCGCAGAAAGTGCAACTTGCTAGCGACGAGCGCAAAGGGAATGAGGGGAATCTGGATGTAGTATCGCAGTGGCCAAGGAGCACGCAATGTCCGCGCCGCAGCCTCTTTTCCCAGTGCGAGCCGAATCGCAACGCATCCATATGTCGTCGCACCCAGCAGAGTCGTTGTGCCGAGCAGTATCCAGACATTGACTTTGACCGCTGAGCTGACCTGTCGATCCGCCCAATCGAGCATGTCGAGCAGCCACGGTCGATTCTCGAGAATGATGTAGGTTTCCTGACATTGAGGACATCTGACGGGCTCGCCTGGTCGGTTCTGCCGGCTCTGGGCGATCCAACTGAGCAAGCAGGACTGGTGGGCGACAAGTGTGCACTTGCACGGATGGACGAATTTGCGCGAGGACTTTCGCCTGCTGCCGGTGTTGGTATTGTTGGAGGTTGGCGCACCGCCGTCAGCCCTTGTCCGACCTGCATCGTTGCCCGCATTGCTCCCATCCTCCTCGTCCTCCTCGCTGTCAGCGCAGATCCAGCATGTTCGGTTTTGGAGATCCTCCGTGGTGATGAGCTTTTGATGTCTCGTCTGCGTCCGAGGCGGAGGTGATACGGACTGCCGAGGCGCTTCTGCAGTCGGTGACGGGAGCAGGTCCCGTACGAGTTGATCGCGGTCTGTCATCGCTGCGGACTTCTCAGAAATTGTCAGCTGAGAGCGGGTGTGGACGATCGTGGTAGCTGACCGTATGTAGCTCCAGGCTTTCCTGTGGGGGAGATCGATGACGATGGCGGAGAACTCCGACTTCTTCCGGATGCGGACAACTCCGGATGATGCTCACACTGACTGAGATTATGTTGATGTGAGGGAGGGCATAGGTGACAGCGACGATGTTAATCATGGTAGAAAGTGGTGTAGAACGGCGAGGTAAGGGAAAGGGGTTATCAGCCCGTGCGGGAGAGGGAAAACGACGTGTCCGACAGCTCAGCAAGGAAGCAAAAAGAAAGAGAAGTTGCGAGTGGATAGTGGTATGTTCATAGCCTGAAATAAGGGAGAAGATCATCCGACCACCTGCCGTAGGCATTCACTCCGTGTCGTCCTGCTCGAGCACCTCGTGAAGTTTGACGGGTATATGAACTGGGGCTAGTTCGGCGAGCACTCGCGCCTGGATCTCAGGATCAAATGCCTCTGCGATATTCCAATATCAAAGGTCAGATTGAACGCAAGGAAAGATAGGGTTAATCCGGGGCCCACTCACCTCCTCGATCACTGAAAGCCCGCCGCTTTCCCAGCGCTTTTTCACTCGGCACAACGGGCGTCTGAATATCTTCATCTTCCGCATAGGTTCGCGGCGGCATCGTCTGCTGCAGTGGTGGTGATTGTGGTTGAGGTTGCAGCTGCGGTTGCGACTGCGGCTGCGACTGCTGGACATGATTCTGGGCTTGAGTCGACACATTGGGCACAGGTTGAGGAGACGGAGGCAATGGCGGTGTCCTAGGAAGCGGTCCGCGGGCATGCTGTGCTAATGGAACGTTCACAAGTAGCCCGTTCCCAGAGCCCATTGCGCCGTTCGTCTGCCCTGGCACAGGAGGAGCTTGGCCGGTACCAGATGAGGATGATGTCCCAAATGAAACCCCGTCCCCTCCACCAGCCTGGACAGGCGCCCCTGTCGCATCTCGCCCCATTCGTGTCTCGACGCGACTTCGCTCCCGAACAGCAGCCTCTTCCGCTTCCTCCGCTTGATGTCTCCGTGCGTCGTCGAGCATCTGCTGGGCTTCCATCAATCGCTCATTCGCAGCCAAGATGTCTGCGAGCAAGATTTCTTCCCTGGTCTCTTCCAGCTGGGGTGGTTCGAGACCTTGAGTCGCCGCAATCGCAGCCTGCTCGTCCATGTACTCGCGTGACCGGGTCGCTTGGGCAGTCGCCCAGTCAATCTGGCCGACGAGAAACATCTGAGATAGTTGCACCTTGTGTGCAAATTCCTAAATGCGAACAAATAGGTCAGCATATAATCACAGCTGAGCTCAACCGCGTGACGCGACAGGCCTTGCGCGTGAATACAAGAACACTCACATCGAGCAGTGGAGAGCTGAGTCCAGACGTTGTAAGCGCGTCGATCAGCACAATCGCATTTGTCCGACCAACATGGCACTCCTCGTGCAATTTCCGCATATCCTCGTCAGGAGAAATGATCCTGTGCGAATAGTCGCGTGGATTTTTCCGAACCGGCGCCTCAGCTTTGTTCTTGTCGGAGTTTGCTCGTGGAGCAACAGGCTTCGGCTGCTCAAACCCATTTTCGTACGGGTTCTCATCATATTGCCCGCCATTAGGGGTCAGAGCGCGTGGAGGCAGAACTCCTGAAGATCGCACCTTACGAATGGGAGGATTGAGAATGGGAGGATTGAAGTCCTCCGAATCTGGGTCCACAGGCTCTCCCTATTGAGCAGATACGGAGAGAAGAAATCAGCAGGGCTTCAATTGGACATTCCGGTAACTGTCAGACTCACGTTCAGAGGTCTGTCCTTGGGTTTGATTTTGTTCCAGCACTTGGTGATAATCCCTAAATCTGCATCTGACTGATACTGCATACATCGCGGAATATTGCGCAAAAGCGAAAAGCTGCGTCAGTCCGAGCTCGAAGACATCAAAGTTGGCCCGAGATCCCTGCGCGCGCATACAAAGCTTTAACGGAAGACTCACAAGATATGCCAAGACCGCGAGCACATTGAGCATCTTTTCCGATACAGTAGGATCGGTTTTGGAGCTCGTCGCGACGTGTTCGACAACCTCGAGAAAGCGCTTGTTCGCGATCTGCATCCGGAACCGATCTGACGCGTTGATCATCAGGATAGCCCAAATGCGAATGGCGCGTCGTTGTGCCTCGGGCTCGGCATACTTGAACTCTTTGCGAATCGCGCGCGCCGCTTCCTTTGCGTCCGCCTCGGATGAGCTAATGGAATCTGCAAGGTTGAGGACGTAAGACCAGTCGACATTGGAATTTGGGCTGCCGCAGAGCCATGCTTTGGAGTGAGCGTTCACATGAGCGGGGGGAGAGGGACAAAGGAGAATTAGCTGATCACGTAACAGGACTACGGGCGCACGCTCGATGTAGCCAGGACACCGAGGCTAGATCATTAAACGACTCACCAATCTTGTCGGTAATTTTGCCCTCCGTTGAATGTGTCATGAAGTTCTTCTTCGACTTCTCAAGTTTTGCAACCCCTCCAGACCCGGTCCTGCCTTGCTTCCCTCCATGCCTGTCCGCCTTCGACGGTGCCGAATCATGCTGTTCACTGTACGATTCATACGCGCCGCCGATTGACGCGGCAGCATATCCGTTGGGGGACGCCGTTCGTAGCTGAGCGCTCTCCGGTGAGAAGGGTCGATTTTGATCGGCTTCAAAAGACCTCGGACCGAGAGCGTAAGGATTGGGTGATAGCTGCGGCTCTGCGTATGGGTGTGCTCCCGATTCTGATTCCTGATTGAGGCCATTGTATGCGCCGCTGTTGGAGCGACTATGTTGATTTTCGTATCGATGTGGTGGGGGAACCAAGGGCTGTCTGTTCTGGATAGGCGGGTCCACGTACTGCCCTACACCGCCGCTGTCGCTTCCCTGTTCTCCATAGAATAGCTGCTGATCCCCGCTGCCTCCCCTCGCACCTGGGCTGGGAGCCGGTCGAGCATCTTGACCTTGTTGTTGCTTCTGGTTGCCTTGGCGCTTGAAGAGCTTCAGCATCGTAACAGCAGTGCGCCGAGTGGGCAATTCAATGCGTACGCTGGTGGAGATGACGGTGTAGCGATAGGAGAGCAGAAGAAAATATGTAGATGACCAGGCAGTTGAACAATGGGTGAGGACTGAGGTGTTTGGAAGGGTTGGTGTTGGTGGTAAGGCAACTCAAGGTCGAGGCGGTGGATTATGCTCAGACCATCAGCTGTCCCGTAAGTCCCGCTGCAGCGACCCTCCAACTCCGTTACATACACAACACCTTCGGCCTTCGACGCGGCACACGGGCGGCGCAGTCTCTGAACCTGCTGCTGCTGAGCTCTCACTATCTCACTACTGGGCGGACAGCTCCGCCCCGAAGCTCTGGCAAAGAGGCAAGATCGTCGGCATGTTGTTTGCACCTTGCTTAATCTTGATTCATTTCTTGCGGGCTGTGCGGATTACCTTATTGGCAAATTCAGCCACAGGTAAGCGGAGGCATAGCTCATGCACAGACAGACGGGGAAGAAGAGATGGAATTTCACTCGATTGATTTAACCTGGACCATGGAACAGAAGTAGCAGTGGGACTGGAGGAGGATGTGGTGGGCGGGTCGGAGGGTGATCGTTGATGGGTGAAAGGGGCTGGTAGGCTGAGCCGAGAGGAACATGAAGCGCGCTCAGAGCCGCATCTTGCCCAGCGCAGCCGCAATTTGCACCGCTGTCCAGTCCGCTCCTGCCTTCACCTTCGTTTCCCCACCTGGCTTCCCACCATTCGCCCCTTCGCCCGCCGTCGAAGCTGCCGACTCGGCCTGAGCAGCCTCACGCTCGACCTGTCGCAGTGCCGCCTCCTTACGATTGCGAATGTACAGCAATTGGCTGCGGAAGTGCGACCGGCACGCCTCGACGCTGCCACCCACGCTTTCGATCAGACCCTGAGGTCCCGCGGCAGAAGGGTGCAGATCACCACTCGCCAGTGTCTCCAGACCGTTCGAGATGAGCTCAACAAGCGAATTGATGTACTTGGGCGTCACGGCTTCCACCTGGCGTTCGAACTGTTAATATGGAAACCAAAAAGTTCAGTTCAAAGTGATTTCTGCAGCGACATGTCTGGTCCCCAAAACTCACGTAGTAGAGGTACTGATCCAAAGCGCTGCAGAAGATCTCAACCGTGCTTCGCTCGTCAATGCAGCTATTCGCAATCCGAAGCGCTTTCTGCAGACACTCCAACACTCGCTTGCCATCTCGGAGCAATGGCTGGAAATCAGAGGAGACGTTAGCCCTATGTTGTGTTCCACGAAACGCATCTATATGAACTCACCTTGTCTTTGGGAGCCTCCCGACCCGAGATGTCCGTCTGCCACCACAGATGACTCGCCAACATGACCGCACTCGCCTGATGAGGCTTCTTCAGCAACTTCGCTCCATGCAGCGCCGCCTTGGTGATCAGTGTATCGTAGTTGTCCGGTCCAAACGCCCGAGCCGTCTGCAGCGTCGCGATGATCAGACTGATCGCGTGCAGCTGTGCCCGGCTCTCCGAAATCGACTCCTCGTAGATTGTGAACGACTGCACATAGAACTCGTACGCGAGCTCCTCAAAGCCAGTCTCGTCCGCAGATTGTGCCGTGAGTAGGAACAGCCGCAAACAGAGATCGGAAGATTCGATCTTGTTGTACAGAACGGAGATGACCTGGTGCACAAACTTGTACAATGTCATCATCTTGTTCGACCAGTCATCCTCCTTGAAAAACATGAAGCAAACCAAAATCGTAAAGATTAGCGCCTGCTTTCATTATAAAGGAGCACCTTGCAGACCTCTTGAGTCTACTCACCGCAACTTCTCGGAGCTTGTAACGTCTCGCCAGCTTCACGGCCGCAAAAACAAGTGGCGGAAGAGTATACCGTATCCGATCCGATCCCTCCATGAAATGCTTGCGCGCGGTTTGAAGCAGACTGAACTGCGTCTCCAGATCGTCCGATCGGAACAGATGAACCATACGCGCGATCAGACCTTGCTCCTCCGCAATCTCCTCCAAATCGTACGCCCCATTTGCCCCGCCCATCATGCCGCGCCCGCCCCGGTGCCCGCCACCGCTACCATAAGCGCTTGCGATCCCGTAGCGCCCTTCCTGTCCGCCACCGTATTGATGGTAAGGGTTCCCGTAAGGACCTCCACCTCGGGCATCGTATGCTCCAGGGCCATAGGGATGATGCGACATACTCATCCCAGCATCCTTCTGATCCCGTACTAGAGTGCTGCACAATTCCAAGACCCCGTCCACATCCTCAGGCGTGCTCATCACCGTCTCATTCTTCAGCACGCTCGTCACGACAGCCTGCGCAATGCTCTTGCGCGTCGAGAACGATTGGGCGTTGAGGAGAATGGTGTAGTTGGGCAAGGCAAGAAGTGTCAGAACCGTGCGGTAACTCTGAATCGGCGACAGCAGTAGAGAGTTGAGGTTGGTCGCAGTCGTTTGAGAGTGCAGGTCCGGGCTCTGCTCGAATTCGGTCATCTTCTCGCGCGCAAAGCCGAGGAGTTGGTCGACATAGTCGAGTTGATGGGGATAGCAGCTGAGTGAAAGGTTCGTCAGACTGACTAGGAGTGCAGTGATGTCCTGAATTGACAGATCGGGCCGCGCTCGGATGAGCTGGACGATTTGCTCCCAGAATACCTCGAACAGCCGCAGATTCTCAGGGATGCCGCGGAACTTCCGTACAGGTTGAGTTGGAGCTGGTGGCGTCACAATCTGGCGCTCGACAGCTTGTGCATCGGCGGCGGCGGGTGCAGCTTCGGGTGTAGCACCTGCGTCGCCGCCGTTCTCTGTAGGAGAGCTTCCGTTTTGCTCCGGCGCTTTGACATCGTCTCCATTGGTAACTTCCTCACCATTGGGTCGTTTAGGAATAGCATCGCTTCGCATTTCCTGACCGCCGGTGCCTTCCTCCTCTACCACTGTAGTCGCGTCTGTGCTCGGACGCGTGCTGGATCCCCAGCCACCAGTGTCGGAATCAGCCGCACTGCTATCGCCTCCTCCCCATGCATCGCCGTCGTCCATTCCATCAGGTACCGCATTATATGCGGGTTCCACGGTGCTGCTGTGTGTTGCGATACTTGGAGCGGCCGCTGAATTAGGGTCCGTCTCGAAGCCGGACGGCTCCAGCACAGGTGCCGCGATACCGCTGGTGCTGCTCTCCGAAGAGGGTGCCGGTGCCGGTGTTGGTACACTGGTCGAGGCCTGATCTTGAGAAAGCTTTTGGGCGGCAACATCATCATCCGGGACGACAGCCGTTGGGTCCCCTTCTGCCTTGACCTGATCCCACACAGCGCCAGGCCCTGCGCTTTGTCCGGTCATGCGCATTTGACGCGTCTTTTCGGCTAGCTGACGGGCTGCTTCCTCCTCCTGTCGCTTGATCTCTTCAGCGCTGTCATTCTCGGCTTCCCTTGCAGCGTAGGCTGCCAATCTGTCGATGAGAGCAATGACGATCTGTTTGATGTTGACCTTAGGATGAAGTTGGGCGCAGGCTGAGAGGAATGGACCTAGGTTGCGCAAGTGGAATTCGTCGGGGAATACCTGTAGAAAAATTAAATCAGAATCTGGAGCAT
Organism: Tilletia walkeri; assembly: GCA_009428295.1. Classification (NCBI taxonomy): domain Eukaryota; kingdom Fungi; phylum Basidiomycota; class Exobasidiomycetes; order Tilletiales; family Tilletiaceae; genus Tilletia; species Tilletia walkeri. The sequence continues at coordinate 9,356 of RDSH01000049.1, forward strand.
AAGAAAATGCGAACGCGGAGAAGAGAGAGACGGCAGACGCTTTACTCACCTGGATGACCACCTCCATCAGATATTCCTGTGCGATTACGTCCTTGCAATTTACGACTTGTTCCAAAATACTTGGCAGTATGGTACGCCTGTACATCTCCAAGTCCACGCCTTCCAATTGACTGAGTCGGACCAAGTTCGTGCCGACCAAAATTCGGAGCTCCTTCCGCTCCAATTCTCGCTTCTCACGGTCGCGGGAATGACCTTGGTGTTGGAGCCGGACCCAGAGCTTGTTCATCTCGATGAAATTGGTGAGGACAAATCCTATGCTATCTTGTAGATTGCCGCCAGGCCTGAAAAGCAGCAGAGAACCTTTTTTCAGCATCGTCTGGTCTCCTTCAAGCAAATTGTGTTGCCAGGGCACTTACCCTGTTCCTTGACCTACGGGTAAGTAGTCACGGGTTGCACCGCTGAGGTAGTGTCGCAGGAAGAGGCCGCGTGTCGGGTGTTGGACACCTCGACCCATCTCCATCAGATCCTTCATGATCTCTTTGATCGGAGCGTCTGGAATTGACATGTAGACACTTCCAACAGTAATCATCAGGTAGAGCTGAGGGCCAAAAACAAGGCGAGAGTCACGTCAGAAGGTCCGTCGAGGCGTTCAACCAGGTTACCGAATGAACTCACTCGAGGCACAATGTTACCCGCATATTGTACGAGCTCGTAGAGATCAGCGAGATGATGACGACCAGACGTATGCGCGTCATAGAGATAGATGGAGAGGTGTCGAAGGGCATCGAATGCGGCCATGTCTGTAGTGCCGTCAAGAGGTTGAGCGTCAGTATCCGCGCACTTGTGCGAATCCACCCAGGAGTGATGTCAAACTTACAGAGCTCATAGTAGCTTTTTGGGGTCAGTGCAGATGTGCGGAGCTCCGACAGCATCAGAGATGCGGCCTTGAGCGCGTCCATGAGCTGGTCACTGTCCTGTAAACGACCGAACAAAGCTGCTCGTCAGAAAACGCTGCGACGGTCAAAGAGGAATCTGGCAAGTTAGGGCACCTACCAGGCAACGTTTCATTTGCACGAGCTGGACCTTGATGACATTGCGCGCCTCGGCGAGCACGCGCTGAGACTCGTCCATGTCGACGGAGAAGATTGGGTGCTGGGCTTCGAATGAGGTGAATGCGTCGGCAAGGGCGGCGAGTTCAAGATCCGCGGTGCTGTACTTGTATCGGCCGCGTCGGTCTACGCCAAGGGGTTGAAAGACGGGTCGGAAGGGAGACCGGGTTGAAGACGAGGGAGCTCGACTGTGCCTGGACGTCGAAGCGGGAGCGGCGGTCGGAGTGAATTCTTCCTCAGCAAGCGCAAGAGACTGTCCGGAAGACGGACTTTCGTGGATGAAGGCGAGCTGATCGGTGTTGGGGACGTAGAAGACGGACTGTGGTCGCTCTGCGGGCTTAGCACGACGGCCTCGGTAGGATCCTACTGGCCGGGGGACCGACTGAGATGTAGAGCGTCTTTGTTCTGGAGGTGTGACTTGATCAAAGTGGATGTCTTCGATAGCCTGGAGAAGCGATGAGGAAGTCGGTGTCGGTGTTGACGATGATTCTGCGTCTGTGGCTGTCCACGACGAGGTTGAAGCGGAGGAGAAGGGAGTCGGATTCGAGGTTTCTTCGGGATCAGCGCTGGCGAGAATGGTGGGCAGTCAACACTTCCGAGTCAAGCGCAGGCCATCACTTTCCGAAGGCCGGCGGCAGGACTCTTGCTGGGACGAGCGCAAACGGCGGATCAAGAAGACTTGACGTTGTTGTTGGTGGTGGGCGACCTCCAAGTCCCAAGAGTGAGTGGGTGAGAGTGACCCATGCGCTCACTCACTCACTCAAGGTGATGGCACACCGGTCCGCGTGGGCCGACCCGAAGTGACGTCTTGGCGCTTCAAGCTGGCAGGAAGCAGGATGGACAGACAGACAGCATAACTGACTGGATTTATCGATAGCTTCTGGCCTTCTTGGGCTCTCGGACTAAGTAAAGAAACATTGGAGAGATGAGAGCCGGACATCGGAATCAGGGAACCACGTATGTACTGGAAGACCTTCTGGCCGGTGGACCAGGAGTTGAGATGAAGGAAAGAGGTATCTGCCCACGTCTGAGCTTCCATAAGGGCTTATGATCTCGCATTCACCGCCTGAGCGCCTCCCGCCACCCCTCCAGTATCTACCTTCTGTTTTAAGAATGAACTCTTTCTGTTCTCCGTACTTGGAACGGGAACTTGGAGGCCGATCCATCTTGATGCATCGAAAGCTTAGTATCGTCGCGGAGGGGCGTCGTCGTACCGTCCACGGCTCGGTGGCGGCCCGTCATCGTAGCGTCCGCCACCACGAGGACCATCGTCGTATCGTCCTCCTCCACGGGGAGGTGAGTGGTCGCGGTATCCTCCGCCACGGCCGGGAGGCGGTCCGTAACGGTCGTCGTACCGACCACCCCTTGGCGGGCTGGGCGGGCGTCGGTAGTCGTCGTAGCCACCGCGGGGAGGGGGTCCACGGCCACCGTAACTAGAGCCTCCTCCGCGGTCGTAGTCGCCACGACCTCCTCCACCACGTGGAGGAAGAGCTGCAGGATGAACACAACTTTGGATTCAGTGGTCGTTCTCCTGCAGCAGCTTCAATTTCAATGTGACTTACGTTCGTCGCGCTTGGGAGGACCGAAGTACTTGCCGGGCGTAGGCGTGCGGGCACGAGCACGACGAGCCTGTTGCAGACAATATGGAAGCTCATGTTAAAAGCGTGACTGGCGTCGCAAACGGTCGAGACATGCTTACCTTCTCGACACGAAGGTTGCGACCGAGAAGCTCGTAGCCGTTCAAGGCTTGCACGGCAGCCTCAGCATCCTCGTTGCGGTCGTAAGTGACGAAAGCAAACCCGCGCGAGTCACGCGTGTGCGGGTCACGCACAATCTGGGCGCGTTGGATCTAGACAATGGAATGAAGCACGAGCGGGCGGAATCAGCAAACATGTAGAAAGGCGGAATAACTGAATACTTTCGATTCTCACCTTTCCGTACTTGCCGAACAGATCCTCAAGGTCAGCATCCGTGGCGCGGTTGCTCACCATGGACACATGAAGGTTGTTTCCAGGGTTCGTGCCGCCGTCTGGGCCCCTGTCGACACCCCTGAGACACGAGACACATTGACGGAAGTGAGTTCCCCTACACTTAGCCATTCAATTTTGGTCCCACCAGAACTCACCTGCCACGGTCCTCGTCGTTGCGGCGAGGGGGTGACGCGGATCGCGACCGGTCACGGCGAGGGGGAGGAGATCCACCTCCGTTGGTTCCTTCCATGCGGTAATCATCGCGGGCGGCGTCACGAGCGGCGCCTTCCCAGGTAATGGCTACAAGATTTGTGAAGCGCAGCAGTGCAAAGGTGAATGGGTCACAAGCAGTGTTTGGAGAATGTACATTACCAGCGATAGAGGGAAAGGCGGGTAGAGGAGCGTCGGTCGACCGGAGGCGAAAGGAGATGCGGCAAGGAGCGAACGAGGATGTCAGTATCGTGGGAAGCGGCAGGTGAAGATGGGTTGTATGCTTCTTGAGCTGATGAGTCGGAGAGTCTGAGTCTGAGCCCGAGCCGAAGCGAAGGGGTGAGAGATGATTGGGTTGGAGAAGGGATGCGAGAGCGGGCAATTGGTGCGGAAATCAATCAACTGCCTTCTCTGTCCTCCTCTTCTGAGATCCTGCTGCTGCGTCGGCGGCGGATGTTTTCGCGTCCAAGTTCAGAGCTGAGGCTGGGAAACAGACGCGAAGGGACGTGCTCGGAGGCAGAAGCGAGACAAGGCAGAGGATGAAATCGCACCCAGCGTTCGCACTTGAGAGAAACGAAGATGCGCAGGCAGAAGGGAGGTTGGGCTTGGTGGGTCAAGTCGAGAGGGCAGATCGAACGTACCCTCGGAGTCAGCCATGTTGAAGGCAAGTCGGTTCGGAAGCGAAGGACTTGCAGGTAGGAGTCGAGAAGTCGAGTATGGACACACGCGTTGGGACTTTGGGAGTCTGGCGAGTGTCTTGTCGATGTGGATGTCGTGAGCCAGAAGCCGTCCTTCTCATTCTTCACAGAGTGAGTGCAGGCCGACAAGAAGGAGGTGTGCAATTTACCCGCGAAAGTCAGGCTCAGCGCGTCAGCTCACAAAAAGAAAAAGGAACCTTCCAAAGGGACTGAGGCGATGAGAACAGGCGACTTGCGAGTGGCAGAATACATAAAGTCACAGAGTTGTCGGTCTATACAACATCAGAGCGTGAAGCCCGGGGTATCGATTGGAAGGACCGCACCCTGCTCTTTCAAGTGTGCCGCGTACGCCTTCAACAGACCCACGTCCGACCGGTCCACCTCTCGGTCGCCCACTTCACCAAGTCGTGCCCGCTCCCAAGTCTTGATGTTGCCCAGTACGAAAAGTCCACGCTGCGCCCGCGTCAGAGCGACATTGAGTCGTCGGCCATCCGCCAAGAATCCGACATAGCCAGCTGCGTTCGTCCGCACGGTGCTGAATACGATCGCAGCCTTCTCGCGTCCCTCGAAACCGTCGACCGTGTGGACTTCGACGTCGAGGGCCTGCTTAGCTCGCTCGGCGACCGAGGTGCCCGCTTTCGATAAGGTCTCGAGTACCGCTGTGCGGGTCGTAGAGTCCATCTTGGCCAGCACAGACTCCATGCGCTCCCGCATTCCGCCGCCTAGATCGGCCCGAAGCCAGCGACCCAATAGCAGAACTTGTGCAACGTACGGAGTCACGATCCCGATGCTCTCACCCATTAGACTCGGATTACGGAGCAAGAGCGATGCGACAAGGTCACAGGCAAGTCGGGCCTCAGCAGTGTTCTGCAATGATGTGTCGAGTTTCTGCTCTGGGACTGTGTGGGCGAGAAAGCCCAAGTACGGATTGCCGAGTGACTGAGAAAATCCTGTCTGTAGAGGCTCAAGAGTGCTGGTGCGTGGTCCGTTCTGAAGCACGCCGTCATAGAATGTCCGATTCGGGAAGAGAGAAAGCGAAGGGTGCATCCGATGTTGTACAGTGAGCATGGTGCTCGGAATTCGAGTGGCACTGTCTTCCTTCACAGCCGTATCGACTTCGACGCTCGCTTCGTTGTGAATAGTATCGTTGTCTGCTCCAATGAGGCGCTCGAACAGACTCTGGCCGAGTCCACCTGCGCGTGCGGCTGAACTGCAAACGACTGGTGGCAATTGGCGATGGTCGCCGATGATGGCCAGATGTTCGCACCCTTTCATGAGCGGTACCAGAGCAATTGGTTCTGTTGCCATACTGCCTTCGTCGAAAAAGACGATAGGAAAGTCGATGGACCGGAGCTTAACCGAGGATGCACTGAGCGCCGTCGTGCACACCACATCAGCCGAGTGGAGCACATGGGATAGAATGAGCTGGGTTTGAAAGAAGACGCGCTGAGCAAGTCGGGAGACCTGTTTCCGTATTGCGGCCAGCTGAGCTGGCTTGGGAAGAGAGCGTGAAGAAGAGCCGAAACCGCTCGGGCCAGGAGGGTCCTCAGCGGGCATGATGGGCATCAGATCACGTTCATCCAAACCAAATTCGCCAGCGTCCGTAATGACGGAGACGCTCAATCCAGCATGCTCCAGCGCAGCATACATCTCGCCCAAACGCATCCTCTCCTTGATCAGACTTGCCCTGAGAATATTGAGGTCGCGCTTGGCCGGATGCTTCGCCATCAGTGCTTCGAGTGTGCACTCAGCGAGGCCTGGGCGTCCAACATGTCCGTTCCGCTGGCCTGCTTCATTGGGACGCTTTGCGGACGCCGGCCGGTCGCCGTCGACTTGGGCCTCCAGAACTTCTGCTGCAGCACCACCGGCCGCTTTGGCGCTGTTTCCAGCTCGGACCACGCGTAAGCCAGCTAGTCGGCATCCTTCAGCGAGATTGTCAACGGCCACATTCGTATGCGCTGTGAGAAGAATTGGTTGTGGAACCTCGAAGTGCTGTTTGAGCAGCTTGATTGTCTCGACGATGGTCCTAGTTTTCCCTGTCCCGGGTGGCTGAAGGAGAGGGATACTAATCAGATCAAATACAACAGAAGGATAGATGTAAGAATGGACGTACCCCTTGCACAAGGCTGACACGATTGCGTAGCATCATGGCCACCGCACGGACTTGACTTGCGTTCAGCCCATCCAAATCCGGATCGCCATCAATCACGAGCGGATGATCACGGTCGTACCGGCTCGCCCAACTGTGTATTCTGCAATCGGCATCGAAAGTCGTAAAAGGGCCCAGTCGGCGTGAACCAGCTTCGTCCTTCAAGAATGCGGCAGACCCGAAGCGGCGAAGAGAAGGAGGAGGAATATCCAGTAGGGCGTCCAGCACTTTACATCCGGAGAGGATGTACTCGGATCGCTGTGCGGGCGGGAATGCAGACGCATTCAAGGACCTGATCCACTCGGTCTCCATCTCGCTCATACCATTAAGGGTCTGTTTTGAGGTCGAAGGTGTGAAGGTAGAGGATGTGGCCGCTGCGGAAGGCAACAAAGCAACACGTTCAAGCACGTCGATGTCATGTTCAAGTGCCTCCAACGCTGCGCGCATCCTGGCTTCGACAAGGTCATTGTCCCCTAAGTCGAGGCGCCACGAAGTGCAGTTCTCCAAATCGGACTCGAGATTTATGGGACGACCGTTCGAATTGAGCAGTGTGTGAAGGACAGAAGTCGAAGGAGGCGAACTTGTGGTAGGGGTGACGGGTCGAGCAAGATCAAAGAGAACTCGAAGTCGGAAAGGCGTCTTTTCGACGATGACCCCAACTGGTCGGGAGATGAGCTTTGTTGCTGATGCAGTTTCAGCGCGAACTCCACGTTCGAGTCCCAGCTCCTCGGCGCTAGAAGAAGTTGGCAGGGCCTGGGAGGTGGCAGAAAGTTGACTCTCCGGTACTCCAAACGAGCCACCTTCGGCACCCGACCCGAAGGCATCCAGAAATAGAGCTCCTGTACCATGACTGAGTTCGACCTTGTCTCCGACTTTAAAGCGATTCCACTCCATAGGCCTCCCAGCAGACAGCTTGAAAATCGCCGTCTTCTTCATCGCAAGCGCCGCCGCCGCCGCCGTCACCGCAGACTTTTTCCTTTTCGAAGTGGAAGCCGTGGGTATATCTGCGCCTTGCCAGTACGCCTGCAAGCCATCAATCGCGATGCCCTGTTCGACCAGTTTGACGACCGGGCGCGCTTGTCGCGCGTCGATCTCTTTCCGCTTCGCGATTTGTTCGTGATCGAGTAACGTGGAGAGTCGAGCTGCGTATGCTCGTATAGTCGGTAGCATGAGCTCAGCTCTTTCCTTTCGATGTTGAGCGAGCAGATCGGCGGAGCCGGCATCGCCTGCTTCGGATAGGGTGGGGTCCTCTTTCGCCTTTCCCTTGCCTTTGGCCTTGGTCAGTGGAGCACCACCGGCCGCGTCCAGGGTCGTTTTGCGCGTACGCCTCGTGATCTTCTTGGCCGCGCTTGAGCTAGCGACGCCGAAGATCGACGCAGAAGAGCTGTCTCCATTCAGCATGGTCTGCGGAGGCATGACCCGTCGTGGGAGCTGTCTGAGTTGTGCCGGAATGGTCTTCCCAAAGGTGGCCCATACTGATGTGGCAGCGCCGCTCTCCGTCTCCAGTCGGAACAGATTGCCGCGCTTCGCAGTGCTACTGGCATTACGATGCTGTGCGCTGCTGCTTCCTGCCGACTCAGCGCCAGTCGAACTGCTCCCGACGCGCCGCGCACGGGTGCTTGAGGCAGTGGTATTCTTGTGCGCATTTGCGCTGGATCCGGAAGAGGTAGGTGTTCGAGGTCTGGAGGCCTCGCGAGCGAGAACACGGGACGTAGCGCGCTGCCGCCAATCCCAACGCGTAGGATTTGGATGGAGCAGGAGCGCCGTCGCTTGAGCAGCATCCGTGCTGAGACGCGGCACCTTGTCCAGCCCGTGCTTGAGATACGACTCCATACACCTGTGTTACTTGTTGGTGGAGCGGAGGAGGGGCTTGGAGTGAGCTTAAAATTGTGAAGTTGACTACTTTCTTCTGGGCCGCGCAGCAGATGGACAAAGGGTGCCAACAAGACGGAGAAGAAAGGAAGATCTCTAAAGATAATGATTGAGTAGGATAGATTCACAAGGGCTTGATGGTCCACAGTCGTCCATCTGACCGATCCGCCAAGCTGTAGCACTCCCCGACGAGGTATAAGCTGCCACAAATGACAGTAAGCCGAAGTGTTTCTTCCTCTCCAACAGAGGTGGGGACGGTGGCCGCCCACTCCAACGCCGCCTGCAATGAATCGCATTCCCGCACTTCAGTTTGGCCAGAACCCGCATCATCGCCCGCGGTAGAAGGCGTGATTTGAAGTAGATCCCGAACTTCCTTGGCACTCTCTGCCGGATCGATTGGTCGGACCCACGGCATTCCTTCCACGGGCGTTGCGAACGGACACAGCGCGACGCGTTGCGAGATGACCAGAGACGCACTTTGACCGTTCGTTGATGCCGACGCTGGCGACAGAAGAGAGAGGGCTGCGAGCTGTTGCGAGATGGTGTTGGTATCGAGGCCAGCCGGTTCACTTTGTGCCGACGGCGAGTACAGGAGCGTATCGAGCATTCCGCGGACATCCTTTCCCTTCGAAAACGCCATGATCCAAGTGATCTCGACCTTTGGAGCCTTTGCTGATGCGGACTTGGTCTTGTCGTTCAACCAGGTCGACAGACGCGTGCCGATACACGCGTTTAAGTATTCTCGCAGAGCACTGGCCGAAGAAGGATTATGTGCGCCGTCCAGGAGTACCGGCTCCAGCACTTTCCTCCCATCTTCCCCTGGCCCTTCTTCCACTCCTTCTTTGGATTGTAGTGTGACCCACTCGCATCGACCAGGCCATCGCACGCCGCGCTCCAAAGTGGTTCGGATCCGATCTCCACTCTGCCCTTCCGGCCCGTCGCTTGCAGTCATACCATACGCGATGCGCAGTCGGAGGTCTTCCCATGGATCGAAAGAGTGCAGTTCCCTCTGAGCACTGCCGGGTATCAGAGAAGGCAAGTCGCGCGCTATGGCGTGCAACGTGGTGAGTGCAGTTGACGCTGCTGACAGGGCGGCTCGAGTGGCAGGGAGCATCAAGGAATAGGAAGGTGAGTGCTGCAATAATGCTGCCTCAATGCCATTCGATGCCTCTTCGTCATCTTCATCGTAAGCTTCGGGGTGGATCGCCGGGTCTGGCACGAATCTTGCGTCTTGGAGTGCGGACAGAGCTGTCTTGACATCAAGCCCCAGCCCTCCCGCAGCGAAATCATCTTCGTCGTCGTACCGTTGAATCGCTGCCGTCGGAGTACACAGTGTTGGTGCCATTGTCAACTTGGCCTGAATTCGCGGTTGCCACGACTTTTCGCCGGCACCAGAACTGGGAGCATCTGTCAGCTTGGACAGGACGTGCAGAGGAGCATGCGCCCTGACAAGTCGAGCCGATTGGCTCAAGCCGCTGGTCTCAGCAGCATCTGTCCGCGAGATCTCTGTGCAAATGCGGGCAACAGTGCTGACAATAGTGGCCGCTGATTGGCCCAGTACCCCAGCTTCTGCTTCCGGTTGTCCAACGGCAGTGCTGGCCCTGAGAGCAAGGTCATCAGCTTCTTGACTGACGTTGGAAGGAGCCGCTTCCTGGTCCACTGCTTCTCGTCTCCGCTGATCGGCGAGTACGCAGAGACCACCAGCTTTGATGATGCCTGCTTTGGCGGACGCGATCTCCTGAAGTGTAGAGCCGAGAAGGCTCTCGTGATCCAGGTCGACAGGGCAAATGACGCTGGCCAGAACGTTTCGTGCCGGGAAGACGTTCGTGGCGTCGAGAGCACCACCGAGACCGACCTCGACTATGAGAATCTCCGGACGCAAAGGTGGGGCTAGCAGGTCAAATGCTTGAAAGGCGGTGGCCGTCAGCAATTCGAATGGGGTGCATTCCAGGCGACCATCTTGCTGATCCGCGGCCTTCACTAGGGCAGTTGCCTCGCTCCAAATATCAGCAGGGATGATCTGCGAGCCGGCGTTCAGAGAACAAGTGTCTCGCTCCGTGACGAGATGAGGAGAGTTGAACCTGCCAGTGCGAAGGCCGACAGCATGTGTGAGGAGGGTGTCGATATATGCGGTGGTCGATCCCTTTGCGTTCGTACCGGCAAAGTGAATGACTGGAAAGCGTGCATGCGGATTGTCCAATCGAGACAGCAGGCTTGTGATTCGTTCCAACCCAAGTACGATGGCTCCTGGAGCGGGAGGCGGCGGAGCGGACGTTTCCTTTGCGCCGACTCGGGCAGGTTGGCTGGCAGACATCGATCTCACGAAGACGAGGTTGGGCGGGTGTAAATCGAGACGGGTTCGGAGAGGACTCGCTTGGACGAGGGAGAAGATGCTCTTCCGGGGTGAGAAAGCAAGAGCGGACACGGCCAGCATGCAAAAAGGCTGGAAAGAGAATCTCTTTTGATGACCTCTAGCCTCTGATGATGCTGAGCTCGTTCTTTCTATTGCTTCCTGATGGGTGGGTGGGAAGCGTTTTGCCTCAGAACAGCGAAAGTCCTGGTCAAGTTTCGTCCCTGCGCTCGCGTCAAGCCTCAGCTCTCTCCTCTGTTGACGATTCAGAACGCGCAGACGGAATTCAGTCGCGTTGAATGAATGGGAGGAAGGAAGTGACTTGGCCAGGAAGCTTCGCGAGGTCGATGGGTAGGTCCAAACTCTCGGCCGGGTGATGAGACCTTCTCTAGAGATAGTCATTTCCCGGTCACGATTTGGGTGGGTTATGCATCACAGCCACACAAGCTGCGTTCCTGTATGTACACGTGGGAAAGTAAGTGAAGGTATAAGTACGGTAGATAGAACGCAGGTGGCGCGTGTTCTATTGTTTTGCCGGAGAGCACGTGGAGTGCTCTGAACGCCTCAAGGTAGCAATGTAGAGCCAGCGAGCGAGGCTGGCCTGGGAGCGACCCTGGGCGCTAAAGGGGAGGCCACCTCGCGGGGAGGTGGGTGGGAACAAAAGGCTGCTGCTGCTGAAGCTACTGTCAAGCTGAGCGAGCGGGCAAGTATTGTCAGTGAGTGAAGTGATGGTGAGATCGAAGGAAGGTCGCGTGGACAACCGAAGGTGACCGCGCGACACGCGAGACGCGTCACGTGTCACACCTCCACTTCTTGTGAGGCAGCGCGTTCCCGGGTGTCGGGGACACGTGGAACTAATCAGCACTTTGAGCTGCTCTTATCGAGGCGGAAGACTCTTCTGCAGCTGGGTCTCAGATGGTCTCAGGTGGTGGATCGTGGAAATCAGGAATCCTGCACCCCCGTTGGTGCATCGTCGACAGCTCGATGAGTCGAATCTGAGCTGGTCCCCCAATCAGTTGTTGGTTACCCTCGCAAGTCTGTGTCTAGTCACCACCCCTACTTTCCCTGCATCACCAGCGCCGACTCTCCCACAACACTGTGCCTTCGTCTCGCCTCCTTGCCGCCTGCGTATTTGCCGCCAAGTGACGAGTTCACCCACCCCCCCTTCCAGATTTGAGCGCTATGCCGAAGGGCGCCCGCGGTCGACCCCGAAAACTGGTCCACGGTGAGTTCTCCTCTCACGTCAAGGGCCGAGTTGGAGGGCAGGGTAGGCGGGCGAAGGGGCGCGTGATACGGGTGCAGCGTGCGCTGCAGCGGTGGAGCCAGGGCCATCTCCCATGCTCAAGCAGCACAGGCCCGGCGTCGATTGGCCATCAAAGAGCGCATATGACGGGTACTGTGTGATCATCTCATGGGTTGGACTCAAATGCTCACCACACCTCAAACCATCTCTTTTCTGAATGCATCTACAGCCGAGCGCACCACGCGCAGCTCCAAGGCGAAGAACGTGAGTGCATTCAATGCTGCCGCCCCTGCTGTCCGTTGCTGCTCCTGCTGCTGTGTTGCTGCTGTTACTGCTGCGGATCGTTTCTTCCGTTCCCCACTCGCATTTTCGTCCGGCTGCCCCGGCTTCACCCAATTGGAAGAGGGGAAGCTCAAAAACTCCCGATTCGTCAAGCAACACAGCAAGCAAAGCAGAACACCCAGCGGCAGCGGGGACGAAAGCAACACATTGAACGCGCATTTCAGCACTCATGCTGACCATGCTACCTTCCTATATCCCCGATTTTTTCAGCTGCAATATGGGCTCGAGGATCCAGAACAGGCGGAGAAGCAGCTCACGGCCCAACTCAAAGCCATGGGTCTGTATGCCGCAAATACTCTAGGCGACGGCAATTGTCTGTTCCGGTGAGCTTTCCTCTTGCACTGAAGCGTTCTGCGACACCTTCTCATCCTTCTCGCTCCCATCCTTCTACCAACTCAGAGCCCTCTCGGATCAGCTGTACGGGTATCCCAATCAGCATTTACATATCAGACATGCGGTGAGTCCATTTTCCCCGTCTCTGTTGCACTTAATGGACCGTGCGCTTGAATTGAACTTCCGCGCGTACGTTCTGCAGATATGTGACTACCTACAGTCTCACCCGGAGAAATACGCGGGCTTTGTGGACGACGCCAAACCGTTCGATGCATACGTCAGAAATATGCGCGAACAAGGCACGTACGGTGGTCATCTCGAACTCTCTGCGTTTGCACACCTGCAGCGGAAGCAAATCAAGATCGTCCAGCCCAATCTCGTGTACGTGGTCGCCGCTGACGACGAGGATGATCAGTCGCAGCATGATTCGCGAAGTGCCGGCGAAAGCCAGGCTACAAATACTGGGGAGCTTCCTCCAACGGCGCGTCAAATGCGGAGGCTGAAGCGAGAATCAAAAGACGGTCCAGCTTTGCCGGTTGATCCTGGGTCAGTCATTTCGGCGTCCCCCACCGCCTCGTCCTCCGCTTCGACGCTAGCGTCGTCCTCCACGGCAGCTGCCCAACTACCACCGGCCTCGTCAACAATTCCTCCGTCTCCGTCGACGGCATCAACTATGTCCATCGCGTCGCCAGCAACTCCGTCCGGAAGTCGAACGAGTACGTACTCTTCGAATAAGTGATCAAGATGGTTTGACCTTCTCACGCAATTGTTTTTCCTGCGCAGCACCGAAAGCCACACCCGTTCGGACACCTGCAGTAATTCCGGTGATTGTAGAGGCTACTGGTCCATTATACATCGCGTACGTGGACTGCTTTTCCAAACGCATTTCACGACGACTGGTCACTTATTCTGCTCTCCTAACAGGTATCACAACTGGGAACATTATAGCAGCATTCGAAATCTAGACGGTCCACATCAGGGCCTGCCAAGGATACGTGAAGTGAGATCTTGTTATATCATCCGTTCCGTGTTTTGCTCGTCATCTAAATCTCACCCTTCTTACAGAAACCGATCAACCAAGCCGACTTGGCCAAGGAATTCTCCACAATTGCAGCGAAAGCGGCGCGTCGTGGCGGCCTTCCGCTAGGAAAAGGCAAGGCCAAGGCCAACACGCGACCCGGCACATCCTCATTAGATGCTGACCAGCCATCGGAAGAAGAAAAGCTTGTCATGGATTCGGCACCCGGTCACTCCCTGTTCGAGATACGCCAATTACTCAAGCTGCTGGGAAGCTGGGAAGACGTTGTGGAGAAGCTTGTAGCAGAGGATCAAGCCGAGCCGGTCATAGTCGCAAGACCAAACCCAAAAGAGCTGCATAGGGATAATAAATCCGAGCCTAGGAGTTCAAGACCGTCATCTTCGCGTCGCGGTGATGCTACGAGCAATGGGCCTGTACCTCTTGAGGACGATGTCATTGTGATTACGGACGACGAGGATGGACTGGTACCAACTGCAAATCCAATGGGTGTGCCGCCACTAGTCACAAGCCAAGTGCAGGCGATCCGTAGCGCGGCCATGCACGCGTCTTCAAGTGCGTCCAACCTGGCCCACGGTCATGTATCTGCCGACGTTGCGTGGCGTGCGGGGTCGCCATCGTCGGTCGGAACTGCTGCGTCGGCTCGGAGTAGTGCGTCGATGCTCACTGCGGGAACGTCAACCTCCACGTCTACGGTACCGACATCGGACGATTGGAATGCCGAATCGGTCTCCAGTGGGTTGACTACGGTACCGTCATCTTCAGTCAATGGTGGTGCAGATAGCCCGAAGGCATCGATTGATGAGGCTGATGGCGAAGGTGGAGATCAGTATCTTGCGCTCAGCCCGGACTCGACATTGACGGCGCGCGAGATGAGTATTCTTGAGGACGGACGCAGATTAGCAGTCATGAACGGCGACGGCAGTGGCAGTGCCGGGTGCGATGAAGCGGCAAGAATATCACCAAGCTTGTTCAAGCGGAAGGCCCATCAAGGATACGATGTCGGAGCAGACGGAGATGACGACTCGGACATGTCGCACAAGCGCTTCTCTCCAGCTCGGGGTCAGTTCCTGGAGAATGGTCAGGTGCAACAGGCGGTTGGTGTGCACAACCAGCCGGGAGTCGTACCCTCTTCGGTCTCGCCTAATTCGTCGGCTGAACCAGGCGGAAGCGCTGAAATTGGAGGTGACGTGCGCTTGGCGGAACAGAGCTTAATACTGCCTTCTGCGCCTCGGATACCCGGAGCGATTGCCAAGTCTGGGCTCAGTCGGATGGATGCCATCAGCGTAGGCAGTGGAAGTAGTTCGGATTCGGAGTTACCTGTTGCACATCTACAGGTGCCCTCTGAACTCGCCCGTCCTGGATTGTCGTCTTCGTATTCTCCTGCCTCGTCTTCATCGTCAAGATTCAGTCAAAGAGAGGACGGTTCTGCTTTACCGATGCTCATTCCACCGTCCCAACGTCGACAGCGATCTCATCTCAGCAGTGGAGCCGGCAGTGGATCGGGCACGAGCACGGACGATGATTCGATCGCGACATCACGTCCCCGTCGAACGTCGGCGACGCCTGTCGACTATCGAGCGTCTGCACTGGGTCGATCGGGAGCGCCTGGGCCTGGACAGGCACCCGTGTCGTTGGCGTCAGGCGTACCGACGCAAAGCAAGCGTGCAAAGCGAGATCAGAAGCGGGCAGAGAAGGTTGAACGCGAGCGAGCCAAAGCGCGAACGAGGCGATTAGGACGGGGATTGGGTGTGCCTGATGACCAGGACGATGAGGAGGGGACTGAGGGGGAGGACGGTCAGGCTGGGGTCCCACCGGCGCAGTTTGCGTTCAGGGAGTTACGGATATGAGAGTCCAACCTCACCCCTCCTGGATCTCACATGCCTCACGTCTCATGCTCTGGTTTTTCGTCCGTCACCGTTCACATTTCCCCCCAGCACACCGCTGTCGATGCCCCCTCTGCTCTTCGCACCACTCGCACCCGCACACGCACATGCACACGCAGACGCACATTCTCGTACATACGATACATACATACACCCTTCATCATAGCATTCACCTTCTATAACTGCACATCATCCATGGGCCCACCATGAGCAAACCAACCTCGAATCCAAAGTCGCTTTCCCCCCAGTTGCAAACATGTGTGAACTCGGTGATCGGGAGGTGTCGGCTGCAGTCGGAACGACCGACAAAACCGGCCTCGTTGCGCATGACTGACTCCAAAGACTCACTCGACTGAACGTTTCTCCACCCTCTCCAACGCCAACAGCAGCGAGTGACTTGCTGTTGAAGGATGGTTCAACGTTATGTATAAGCTCGCGCCGTGCAAACTGCAACGACCACGTTCAGATGCGGAAGGTGAGATGAAATGATGATGTTGTTGGGAATGAATGGCTTGTGCGGTAGAGGAAAGAAGAAAGGAGACCACACCGACCGAATCCCGATTGAGCCGGGTGCACCCACCGCCCCCAGAGCAACACATCCCATCCTTCACCTTCACCTCTACCACCACCATCCTTATCAACACCACTTGATAGACTCTTCCCTTCCCCTCTTCACTCTACATACTAATCAACAATGGCTCCGTAAGCATACCCCTTCGCTCTCCATGGCGGCTCCCTTGCTCGCAACTTGGTGGAGCATACATCCTGACTTTCCCACTTTTCTCCTTCTCCGACCCACTCTCTCTCACCTGGCCCCACCCACAGCGTTCCAGTTGGAATCAACGGGTGAGCTCGCGGACCTCGAGAACGCAGGAGATGGGGATCACGTCTTTGCTGACCGTGCTTTTTTCTCTACCCCCTTGACTTGGTCGTGTCTCTCACAATCGCTGATAGCTTCGGTCGTATCGGTCGGTGAGTTAAAGCTCGACCTTTTCCTCCAGTGAATCGTACTGATAAGCGCTCCCATCGTCATTCTGTTATCAGTATTGTCTTCCGTAACGCGTAAGTTGTTCTTCTGCGCATACATGCGCGATTGTGGCATGGTCAAAGCGCGTGCGCCAGGTGTTTGGCGGCTTATCAGCCCTTTGCTCACATTTTGACTCTCTCTCACTCCTTTCCGCTCTCAAAGTGTCGTCCACGACAAGGTCCAGATTGTGAGTTTGATACTGAAGCTGGCATTTGTTGCCCGTCGCGGTGAGGACCTTCACTGACGACCCCTTTCCTCCCCTAACAGGTCGCCATCAATGACCCTTTCATTGACCTTGAGGTGAGCAAATGACGAGAGCTAGCAATGCACAACGCGTTTCTGCTTCTTTCCCAGTTCCGCTGCGCAGAATCACAGGCTGACTCGCGTTTCTTCATCCTGCAGTACATGGTTCGTGTTTTGCTTCCTCTGCTGTCTTTTTTCACCTCATTTCGGGGGCTTCGCGTGTCGATCTCTCGAGCCAAATGCGCTAACATCTTCTACCGATTCTGATGCACTGGCCATAGGTTTACATGCTCAAGTGTGAGTCTTCCTCCAGCGGTATAAAACCAAATTGATGTTCTAACAGAACCTGACGCGTATTACTTTCCCAACGGCAGACGACTCCACTCACGGTGTCTTCAACGGTGAGGTCTCTACCAAGGACGGCAAGCTCATCGTGAACGGCCGATCCATCGCCGTCTACGCCGAGCGTGACCCTGCCAACATCCCCTGGGGCAAGGACGGCGCCCACTACGTCGTCGAGTCCACCGGTGTCTTCACCACCACCGAGAAGGCCGGCGCCCACTTGAAGGGTGGTGCCAAGAAGGTTGTCATCTCCGCTCCCTCTGCCGACGCACCCATGCTCGTGTGCGGTGTCAACCTCGAATCGTACGACCCCAAGGTCAACGTTGTCTCCAACGCCTCGTGCACCACCAACTGCCTTGCTCCCCTCGCCAAGGTTATCCACGACAAGTTCGGTATCGTCGAGGCTCTCATGACCACTGTTCACGCTACCACTGCCACCCAGAAGACCGTCGACGGTCCCTCTGCCAAGGACTGGCGTGGAGGTCGTTCGGCTTCCGCCAACATCATCCCTTCGTCCACTGGTGCTGCCAAGGTGGGTTGACGCGTCTTTCGATCACTACGCGTTCTGTGAAGTCGTTTTCTGACCTTTCTCTCCCATGATACTGCTCATCAGGCCGTCGGCAAGGTCATCCCCTCGCTCAACGGCAAGCTTACCGGTATGGCTTTCCGTGTGCCCACCACCAACGTGAGAGCCCACTCCGATTAATGTCCTGGCTTATCGATGCGCGTCACTGACCATGTTCTCTGGATATCGATCAGGTCTCCGTTGTTGACTTGACCGCCCGTCTCGAGAAGGGCGCCAGCTACGACGAGATCAAGGCTGAGCTCAAGCGTGCTTCCGAGAACGAGCTCAAGGGTATCCTTGGCTACACCGAGGACGCCGTTGTCTCCCAGGACGTGAGTACTTCAGCCCCAGAACCACAATGTGAAGCTTGAACACGCGTTTTAGACTGAATCACGTCCGATGTTCCCACTTGATACAGTTCATCGGCCACTCCGCCAGCTCCGTCTTCGACGCTTCCGCTGGTATCTCTCTCAACCCTAACTTCGTCAAGCTCGTCTCCTGGTACGAGTGAGTATTCGATTCTTCTCCTTTCCTCAGACCTGCGCAACATGAGGCACTCTATTTGAACGCAAACTGACCACTCATTCACGATTCCCCCAAACAGCAACGAGTGGGGCTACTCGAACCGTGTTCTTGACCTGATCTACTACATGGCATCGAAGGACTCTGCGTAGGTGTAAGCAGGATTTCCCTAACCATTAGAACGGGAAACGGCGATTGGACTTTTTCCAGTTTTGGACACACCCTCGAGTTCTGACACCCTTTTCCTTCTTCCCTTTCCTCTGTGCAGTGGCGGCCCATCTCGGCTGTGAAGGATGAGAATGGGGTTATAGAACAATACTTGTTGCCCCGTCCTTAGTATGCCCTCCCCTACTCTTGTCCTCGCCCATGCCTTGTCCCACCAGTCCTCCTTGTCTTGCGTTTTTGCCCCCCTCCCTAGGTTGGCTCAACCACTTCTTGTCTCCCTTAACGAATCAAAACGTTTCCTCTGAAAGACTTGTCTCCGTCCAAATCGCTGCGCATTGCTTGTGATAACCTGAAGGCACAACACAGCAGAAGTAGAAGCAGAAGTCACAGGGGGATCTGAAATAACTTAATTAGATTTCTGAAGCCCTCACTGGGAACAGATGTTCAACGAAGCGGGCTGCAATGACATGTGTGAAATAGAATCTTTGTCCGGACACTTTTCCTCCGCGGTGGTGCTCGCTGACTCGGTCGAGCGAAAGAGGCTTCACTTGGCCACACACTTGCTGTTCGTGCAAACCTGAGTCGCCGTATCGCAGTCCTTGGTAATTCGGCAGGTCCCGCCCGAGGGCACGGCCAAACAGCCGTATTAAGGGCATCCCTCGCCGTAGTAATCGTGAAGACAAGGCTGCGGGTCCGGGTCGGGCAGTTCGCCACAGTCCTTGCTGTAACACGTATCGTCCGAATTGCAAGTCGTGTAGTACGGAGCAAGGGCACAAGTCCCACTGCCGGAGCCGGAGCTGGACTTTTGACAGTAGCTCGTGTTGCATTCGGAGTCGAAGTTGCAGGTTGCACCCAAAGGTTGAACGGTGCAGATCTTGGTGCTGGTCGGGCATGAGCCTCGGTCGCAGTCAGTGTCGACGCCGCACGGTCGGCCCTCGAAGGATGGACCGCACACGTAGTCGGGGAGCAAGGTGGGAGCTCCGTCCGAGAGTCGGTTTCGGGTAATGTTGCCATAGATGCAGTACTTGGAGATACAGTTTGAGTCGTACCGGCAAGGCGCACCCCTGTTTTGGCGTCGGGTCGGGGTGAAGCAGTAGCCAGTAGTAGAGCAGAGGTTGGTGCAGTGCGACTTAAATTGGCAACGATCGCCGTCCTTGCCTGGTCCACAGGTGCCATTCTTGCAGAAGCCACCTTTGCAGTCGTAGAAAGTTGAGCAGCCGGATTCCCCATTGTCGAAGTAATCGCATCGTTCGGGGTATCGACCATATCTGATGCTGACGATTGCTCCGTTCGCATCTTGCTGGTACTGATCTCCCACACAGCGGTGGCTGGTACACTGCGAGTCAGCTGCGCAAATCTTGTTGGGAACGAGAGTGTTGTTGCCCGGCGTGATGCACTTGTTGTCCGAGCCGCAGATGGCAGGGGATGTGCATTCGAAGATCGAGGTGCAAGAATCGTGGAAGTCGGCATACGTTGGCACTGCAGAAGCCGGTAGTGCATTGGTTGCTTTGCGTGCAGCTGCCTTGGCGGATGGATTTGCACTTCTTGTCCTGGCAAGTCACAGTGTTGTCCCCAAAGAAAACGTTCTGAGGATCGTAAGGCGCACAGTCCGTGTCGACGGTACAGACGCCGAGGAGGGCGGATTGCTTGCAAGTACCGCTCGTAAGGTCGCACTGACGAGTGTTACAGTTTCCGTTCTCGAAGCATGGACCACCGGGGGGTTGACGCTGGCAAGTCTTCTTCACGCCGTCGCTGGCGGTGACACAGTTGGCTGAGTAGCATGTCGCATTCGTCTTGCAGGTCGCACCGACTTTTCCGGAGCCTCGGACAGCTCGAGCGAGGAGGGAGTCTGTGGGCGTCTCGAGGTCGAATTCGGACGGCGATGCAAGGACGGCGGTGATGGCGAGCTGTGAGGCCAACAGGAGCAGGGCGAGCTTTTGGCCGTGGTTCTTGACGAACGCAAACATGCCTGCCGTTGAGAGAAGGGGGAGGGAGGGGAGCAGGGGAAGAGGGAACGGAAAGTAGATAGGGACTGGGGAACCTTGTAGCTCTCCTTTTATGAAGAAGGGAAGAGATCAGCAGTCAGCACAGCAGTGTTCAATTTACTCAGGCACCAATCGAGGTGGAAGAACGTCAGGGATGTGTGCATCAGGCATCAGGAGAGAGGCAAAGACTTGCGGACCTGCGGTACACTCTTCAAAAGGGCGGGAGTGGGTGACCGGCGGTGACCGATAAAAGCGCCACACGCAGAGGCGACACAGGCGTGCATGAAAAAGGAAGGAAGGAAGGTCGAAAGACGGAAGATGCGCCGGGACTTTGGGATGCTGGGAATTGGGATGCTAGGATGCGCGGATGCAAAACTTTGGGCAGCCTCACCAACGACGATTCGACGCCCCGAGTGTTCTGTCTGCTTCAACTGGGCGACCTGCGACTACTTGCGAGTGTCCCGAATCCCTCTCAAATGCTCGTGGTCCTCCCCTCCCACCTCTCCCCCAAGCTCTCTATGCGGTTCTGCCCGTGGCTTTATCTATTCCGCCCTCTCGAGATGCGGGGACGCTGACTGGACTCGACGGAAGGACGGACTTAAGCAGGTCGTGCGAGGATGGATGCAGATCTGCATGAATGAAGGGCTTGTCTGAAATCGATACGTTCGTATGTGCGATCAAGATTGACACGTCCGTTTAGATTGTGGTGAGCCGGAAAGAGATTGAGGAGAAGAAAGCATACACGTAGCAAGTCAAAAGCGAAGGGAAAGGAATGATTACTCGCTGCTCTCGGAGGTGGAGCTCTTGGCGAGAGTATCAGCGTCGCCTGAGGTCACCGTTGAGTTTGATGAACCCGAACCCGAACCCGAGCCTGAGCCAGAGCCTGAGCCAGAGCCAGAAGCTGAACCAGAGGTGGTAGCCTCGGACGTGTTATTAGTGCTCGCCGTAGCCGAGCTGGTGGAGGGTATGGTACGTGCAGCCGAGTTGGCGGGCGACGAAGACGCGCCGCTCCCACCCGCCAATTGCCAGGCAGGGATCGAGGGCCGGGCAGCGAAGAAGGGTGGACCGGCAAGGGAAGGGCTTGCTGGTGCTGCTGGTGCTGTGGTAGGAGCAGTAGAAGTGGGCGTCGAAGGTGCGGCTGGAAGATTTGCTGAGGTTGATGATGGAGGTGCGGCGGTGCCTCGGGAGACGAGGAGTGCTTTGAGAGACTTGAGTTCGGACTGGAGGTCTTGAAGTGAAGCGGATTGGGCTTCTTTGGTCTTTGCGAAGAGCTAATGTAGGGAGAGAAGAGCTAGTGTTCAGCGTCTCTTCAATTCCAACAAGAAGAGCGATTAAAGAAAGGACGACACTCACATTGGGAAGTTCCTCCTTCATGCGATCGACCTCCCGCTTGACAGCCTTCATATCGTCCTCTCTCCGCTTCTCGCCCTGCTGGAGCTGTTCGAGTGCTTTGTCGATGGCCTCGACGGAGCGCTCCACGTCCGCACGCTGTTCATCGACGCCTGCTCGGATGGCCTGTGTCTCTTCGTCGATGGAGGCGAGCGTTTGGGCGACCTCATCGTATTTGGCATTCAGACGTTCGAGATCGGCCTCGAGGGCTGTTGCATTGGGTGGTTGGAGATGCGGGAAGAGGTAGCGCTGATGAGATTAAAGTCAGGATTCAGTAACAGAATGGTACCTGACGGCGGAAAGCCAATGCGAGACACTCACCTTCGCGAGGGAGATGATGCCGTATCCAACGGTTCCTGTGACGACGGTCATGATGAACCAGTCTCTCCAGTCGAGACCTTGCTTCTGAGCTGCGGCGGCGTTGGCTGCGGCATAGGGGTACATGGGTCTCTGTTGGTAGCTGTTCTGAGCATACCCTGCGCCGGGGCCAGGAGGCGGCGGGGCTGGGTAGTAAGGAGCCGAGACCTGTTGTTGTGAGTTGGCGTTGTACGGCTGGAGTTGACCTGAGCCTAGACCAGTGCCAGAGACTTGCCGCATGGCTTCGTCGATCTCGATCGATGAGAGACCCTTTGCTTCGAGGAAAGAGACGCGCTGGGAGAGGGAGGATGCCTGTACTTTTGGGTCGGAGAGGAAGGAGACTGCTGAGGAGACGAGGTCGGGGCGGAGTGACTGGGAGGACGCCGAGGAGGATGAGGACGAGGACCCGACGTCGAGAGAAGGTGAGGATGAGTTCAGCGCTGGCACGGGAACCGCCGCAACTCCACCTGCTGAGGACGACATCGTTTCTTTGGCTGATGCTCGTCGTGAGGGTCAAGTGGGTGAGAAGGTGGGGGAGAGGTAATAAGCGGACAGCCGGAAATACCGGAGCACGTGGTTCTCAATTTTCAAAAGTGTTTTTCAGATGCAAAAATGGGTTTGTGGATAATCAGAAATTTCTTCCTTGCTCACTCACACTCACTCACCCGCAGCCAGCATATAAGCAGAGACCAACACACCAACATCTCACTTTCTTCCATCTTCGCACCTTTGGGATCAGCAGCAACCACAATCACAGCATCAACAACAGCAGCAGAAGCAGCAGCCAAAAGCATCTCCCACCCCAGCCCATCTGAGATCAACAGCCAGCCAACAAGTAAAAACGCACAGATCACAACACCACTCCCCGACCCCCCATGGACGCAGCACAGCTTCTCCAGAACTCGCTCTCGCCTGGTGCGTGCATTCTAGTGATCATGCATATGCGCAGTCCATCATGCTCACCTCGCTCTCTCCTCTTTCTTTGATACAGATCCGGCTGTGCGGACAGACGCAGAGCAGAAGCTCGAAACCGCAGCACAAGAGAACCTCAGTCTCTACTGCTCCCTCCTCGCCAAAGAACTCGCAAATGACTTCGGCCCCGTAGACGCACGTATGGCAGCAGGCATAGCCCTCAAGAACGTCCTCTCAGCCAAGGACGCAACCCGTCTAGAGGAAAAAGCACAACGATGGAGGTCCATCCCAGACCAAGAACGCGCAGAGATCAAACAGCTCGTCCTCACCTCCCTCGCAACACAGGAACACCGCGCAGGCTCACAGGCCGCACAAGTCGTCGCTGCCATCGCTGCAATCGAACTCCCCCACGGCACCTGGCCCGACTTCATCCAGCACCTCCTCTCCGCCGTCTCCAACCAGGAGAACACAAGACTCCGACAGGCTGCCGTAATGGCAATCGGTTACACCTGCGAGCTCGTACGCGCCGAAGTCCTCGAAGCAAGCTCAGACCAGATCCTCACCGCAGTCATCCAGGGTGCCCGGAAAGCGGAACCCTCGACCGAGGTTCAACTCGCCGCCCTCCAGGCCCTCTACAACTCCCTTGAATTCATCCGATCCAACTTCTCCAACGAAGGCGAGCGAAACTACATCATGCAGACTGTATGCGAAGCCACACAGTCCACAGACGTCAGTGTCCGCGTCGCCGCATACGAATGTCTCGTCCGCATCATGTCTCTCTACTATCCCCAGATGCGCTACTACATGGAACAGGCTCTCTTTGGTGTGAGTATTCGCTTATCTCCGAGACTACATCAACCTTCTTCCCCAAGATTACTCATCCCTTTTTCCATCATCCTTGCAACCACGCGCAGCTCACAAAGCTCGGTATGGTCGACTCTGAACCCAACGTCCAGCTTCAAGCCATCGAATTCTGGTCCACCGTCTGCGACGAGGAGATCGAGATCCAAATCGAACAGACCGAGGCAGCAAGAGCAGGCGAACCTTCCAGCGCCATCTCCTTCGGCTTTGCCTCTCTCGCTCTCTCCGACACCCTCGGCGACCTCATGAACCTCCTCCTCACCCAGGACGAGGACGCAGACGAGGACGAGTGGGACGTCTCCAAGGCTGCCGCTACCTGCATCGGTCGCATGGCTGCCTGTGTCGGCGACGCCATCGTCATGCCCGCCATCCCCTTCATCGAGGGAGGCATCAAGAGCGAAGACTGGAGAGGGCGCGAGGCTGCATGCATGTGCTTCGGCTCCATCATGGAGGGTCCCACCGTCGAAACTCTCACCCCTCTCGTCGCCCAGGCTCTCCCCGTCGTCATCTCTCTCCTCCAAGATCCCCACATCCTCGTCAAGGACACCGCAGCCTGGACTCTTGGCCGAATGACGGAGAACGTTTGCTCGGCGATCTCTCATGATCAGCTCACTCCCCTCGTCGAGGCGGCGGTGAACGGTCTCAAGGACGAGCCTCGGATCGTGACGAACTGCTGCTGGACGATTATGAATGTTTGCTCTCAGCTCGGGTTGCACGAGACTGCCTGGGAGGAAGGAAACCCGCCTCCGACGAGCACGGTGTCTCCCCTGTACGAAGGAATCGTCAACAGTCTTCTCATCGCCACGGACCGCTCGGACAACGCGTCAAATAGTCGGACGACGGCGTACGAAGGTCTTGCTACAGCCATGTCGAACGCACCCACAGACTGCCTCCAACACGTCAGCAACGTCCTTCTCGAGGTCCTCCGGCGACAAGAACATCTCAACGGTCTCGTCAACCAGCTCATCGGCATCGACGACCGGAACAACTGGGTCGAGCTCCAGACGAACCTGTGTGCCATTGAGATTGCGATCGTGCGCCGATTGGGCAAGGATATTGCTGTTGTCAGCGACAAGCTGATGACGAACCTGCTCACGCTCGTCCAGCAGTGCGGTAAAGAGTCTACTGTGCTCGAGGATGCCTTCCTTGCTGTGGGAACGGTCATCAACGCCCTCGAAGCCGACTTTGAACGTTTCCTACCCGCCTTCTTGCCCTTCATCGTCTCTGGCCTCAAGAATCACGAGGAGTACCAACTCTGTGCGATCTCGGTCGGCCTGGTGGGTGATATCTGTCGGGCTCTGGGGGAGAAGTCGGCGTTGTACTGCGATGACTTCATGACGGCCTTCTGCGAGAACTTGCAGAGCCCGACGTTGCATCGGGATGTGAAGCCGGCTGTGTTGAGTGCGTTTGGGGATGTGGCTATTGCGATTGGGGCGCAGTTCGAGAAGTACTTGCCGGTTGCGCAGGGTTTGCTTGCGCAGGCGGGTATGTTGCAATCATCACCGGTGAGTAGCTTTTTTCATCTTATTATTAGATGACGGTTTTTTTTTTTAGCTGACCATGTTTTCTCTATGCAGACCGACTACGAAATGCTTGACTACGTCGTGGCACTGCGGGAAGGTGTGTGCGAGGCGTACACTGGTATTGTATCAGGTCTACGTGGCAGTGGCCGAGGTGAGTTTTAAAGAAATGACATCAGCCAAGTAGGGATCAATCTCACGGATAATCACTCACATAACCTTACCCACGACTCACCTCACAATTCAGCCGACCTGCTCCAGCCCCACGTGGAGCAAATGCTCAAGTTTATCGCCATCGTCGCCCAAGCCAACGCAAGCTACGACGAAGAAACCCTCACCCGGGGCGTCGTCGGTCTGGTCGGTGATCTGGCTGCCTCCTTCCCTAACGGCGAGCTCAAGGCACCGCTGGGTCAACCCTGGATCCTGAGCCTGATCAAGTCGGCCCGTTCACGACACAATGGTGCTGAGACGAGACGGGTCGCGGGTTGGGCGAGGGAGCAGATTAAGCGGGCGACGAGTGAGAAGGATGGGTTGGGATCTGCCGCTGGGATTGGGGAGGGACAGGATGCTTAGGCGTGAGAGAGAGAGAGAGCCAAGGACGGGGCTTCTCCACCGAAACTGGCGAGGAAACACCGAGCCGAGATCGCGAGTTGGGTCCCATTTCTCCTCCCTTCCCTGCAAGAACTTCCTCCGACGATATACCATTTCCTCACGGCCCCAAACTCTTTGCGACAAGGTCTCTATTACAACTTTTTTTTTTCTTTTTCTCTCCATTTCCAATCTTCTTTCTCTCGACATCTCTCCAAGCGACACGCGTCGGGCTCCATCCAAAATCCCCCCCTAAATCCTCCTCTACCTTTCTTCTTCTGCCCCCCATCCCCCTTCTGCGCAATCTCCAAAATTCTTCGTTTCCTCTCTTTCTCCTCCTTCTTCTTCTCGCCCCCCCAAAACTCCTTCCTCGCGAACCTCGATGCACCTTTCAAAGACAACAGTTTCCCTTCCCAATCTCAAATGACGCGCCGCCGAACCACGTCCTCAAGTCAACCCCTTCTCCCTCAAGACTCAAGACAGTAAATCCCCCCCCAATGTAACCCCCCTCCCTTCCCATGCATGTATGTTTTCGGGCCGTCTCTCTATAACTTCCTTCTAAGTCATCCATTATCTACCCCGACCATCGCCCCCTCTCCCTCCCCCCCAACCCCACCCCCTTTCGATTTGCATCTTCGATCCAATTTCCCACGAATCCCTTTTTGCTATCCCACCTTCCTTTCTCGTTCTCATTCTCTCTCTCTCTTATACACACACAACTTTTCGTCTCTGCCTTTACACACACCCATCCCGAACGGATCTCCCCTCTGTCCGCCCTTTCTCACTCTCCCCTCTCTGGGTTCCCCTCTCACGCTTCTCCAGAACGGAGAACCCCCCCTCATACGACAGAAGCAAAACAAAAGAAATACCGAAGTAAACTCAGCTCTCTCTGATCTTCTCTGGGGTGTGTTGATGAGAGACAAGATAGACGGGTGAGATTTGTAGGATGAAGCGATGAAGTTTGGAAGAAGACCGGCCCTCTCGTGAGGCCCTTCTGGACTCTCATCGACTCGAGGAGACGTGAGGCAGAATGAATGAATGGACGGGAGAGCGATGGATAGACATACAGCAGCAGCAAGGTCTGCAAAGAGGAGCAATTTCGATTGTAGAAAAACGTCCAACAGGCGTCCAAGGTGATGAGAGTGTATAATAACAGGTAAAAGTAGTGGACTCAGGCGACGAAAGGAGTGTGTAGCGTCTCGGAAGACTGCGAATGGACAGGTAAAAGTAGTGGACTCAGGCGACGAAAGGAGTGTGAAGCGTCTCCGAAGACTGCGAATGGACTCTCGAAGAAGAAGTACCCAACAAGTCCCGTTCAGCGGACCAGCCGCCTCCGCCTCCACCCCCACTCCCACACGTATTATTCCCACCATGACCATTCTGCCCCACCGTCATCGCCGCACTACCACCACTCCCACACTGCACCCGCTCAGCCTCACACATCGTCTCCCACCGCCTCAACTCAGCCACAAAACCAATGTTGGGCGCAAAGTTGGTCGCATGGTACGAGTGCGTCGCCAGAGCGGACAGGGTGGCTGCTGCCTCTGTCCATGAAGGTGGAGCGTTCGAGAGGGAGGGCGAGGATGGGCTCCGAGTTGGGCCGCGCTGCTGAGATGGGGACGGGCTGTGGGAGGCGCCTCCTTGATCGGCAGGTGCGGGGTGTGCGGCTTTGGCGGGTAATGGTGGTGGTGATTCTTGTTGTTGTTGTTGTCCATCTTCCAACACCGACGCCGAAGCAGGCGCCGACCGCGTAAAATGAGAAACGAAAGGCTGGCCCAAAAAGCCACCTTCCTTCTCATCGTCATCGTCCTCCTCCTCCTCCTCCCGAGCCGTCCCCTTAATCTTGACAGCGACGAGCTCACCCTTATCGTCGTCTTCATTGCTATAGGCAGCCACAGCTCCCCCGCCGCGGAGCTCACGAACGAAGCCGTAGGCACGGGTGAAGGACCAGGCTCGATAGCGGATCAGATAGGCGATGATGGCCGTCGGACTTCGGGAACGGCCCGCCAGACAGTGGACGTAGATCGGTTCCTGGGCGTCTATGCTTTCGTCTGCAAGAGAGAAGAAGCAAAAGCAAAAATTGAGCATTTAACGAACACCTTCGTGAATACAGCCTCAAGAAGAGAGATACTCACTCAAAAAAGCAGAGCCCTGACGAAGCATATCCTCCACCCGCTCTTCCTCAACATAATCCCGAATCCCAACCTTCTTATAAATAACCGCCGCTTCCGCCTCAGGAACACCACCACCACTACTACGCCGCGACCGCCCAGATCCCAGCATCGGGACATCCAAATCAACCTCCTCAGCCACATTCAACACCCTCTTCACACCCAACGCCCGCAACTCGGCCCAGTGCGTCGCATGCGAGGGTGCGGGACCCAGGTAGAGGAGCGAAGGGATGATCGGGGTCGGGTTGAGGGCCGGTGGGGCGGACGTACTGCTCATCGGCGGTCTCCTCTGCATCAACATGCTCCCCGAACTCGAACCTTCATAATCCGCTCCCGACCTCCGTCGCCCGCTTACCGAGTGCGAGTGCGAGTGCGAATGTAGCTGTGGCTGCGACTCATACCCATCATCATTCGAATTCGAATTCGAATTCGAAGACGGAGGGGACCCAGCTAGGAACGAACGTCGTAAGCGGTCCAGATGATCAGGGACTGCAAAAGCGGACCGGTTGGAAGAACCTAAACTGCGAGTCGAACCTTGCCATCCACCCGAGCTTGACGAAGAATTTGCAGTCCGTCTCCCTCCGTCTACATGTGGAGAAGAATCGCCTTCTTCGGTTTCGGTCTCCGTGTCCTGCGAATGTGCCTGTGCCAGAGCCGACGAACCCGAAGCCCGCCCAAAACTTCCTAGACCGGAGGAAGGCCGTCGCTCTCCCCTAGTTACATGCGTAGACAATGTCAGAGGCGACCCCCCACAATGTGCCGAGGCCACACTCCAGGGACTGGAGATGTCCATGGCCGAAGGGAGCGGGGGCGAAATCACGCCCCCTCTCGTCGCACAGAGGGCAGTATCGAGAGTGATCCCTCTCCGACGCGGGGGGCCTCCTGCTCGCCGTTCTCTGGGTGAGTGAGAAAAGGGAGGAAGTTGTTGTTGTCGCTCAGAGTCGGAGAACGAGTTCGGTCTGTGATGATGATGGCCTGGCAGATCGGAATCGGCAACATCATCGAGCGCATGTTCGCGTAAAGAGAAACACGATCGAGCGCGGATTGGGGACTCGAGATCGGAGAAGAAACGATGTCCCCCACCATTGAGTGGTGCATTGGTTGTTGTTGTCAAGCCCGAGGGCGAGAGAGTGAGTGGACTACCGTGCACGCGTCGAGGACCTCCATTACGAGGTGGACTGAGAGCAGAAGGGCCGCCGACTGGACTGAGAGTCAACGTCGGTCTTCGTGAGGGAGCCGATGTGAGCGTTGGAGGCTTGATGGAGAGACTGAGAGTCCGATTTGAGCCCACGCTGGAGGAGAAGTCTGAAGGTGGACGAAGGCTGGAGGGAGATGATGCTGTGGAGTTGCAGCTACTTGAAGCAAGGGAGGCAGCCGCGAACATGGATGCTGTCGTAGCACAGAACCCAGAAGATGGACTTGCTGCTGCTGCTGCTGCTGCTGATCTGAGAGAAGAATTGGACCCGCGCGCGCTGATGGCTGAGGAGAACTCGGGCGGGGCGTATGCGGAAGTGGGATGGAGAGTAGCTGATTCTCTTACGTCGTTGCTGTCTCCGATGGAGAGGTTTGTGAGGATGCTGATGGGCGACGACAGGCCGGAGCGATTGCGTGAGGATGGACGGGATGTCTTGAGGCCGGCTCCTTCGTCCGTGGCTGTTGGTCTTGATGGAATGGTGGCCTCCCCTCCTGCCAAGTGAGCAGGCAGGTTTGATGAGCTGTGGATGCGGTTGAGGGTGGGTACCTTGTCACCTGTGTTGAGACGGGGTAGCTTCGGTCTTCCGGGTGCTGAGCGTGTGATGAGTGAGGGTGGTGGTGGGATGGCGTCGTCCTGTGCTAGATCTGCTGCTGAGGGAGAGTGATGAGATTCGAGGGTAGTTGCTGGTGATATTGGACCTGGTGAGTGTCGTGCTGAGTCTGCGGCTGAGAAGATGGAGGAGAGAGCGAGGGAAGTTGATGATGCGGCTGAGGGTAGTGAGGCGGGTGATGTTGATGCTGCTGCTGTTAGTGCTGGTGAAGTGATCCAGATGAGAGGGCGTGCTGTTCGTTGTTGTTGCTGTTCGTCTGTCATGATGGAATGCGCTGTCGATGTGGTTGTCCTCCTGCTCATCCGATCAATCCCTTTGCTGCTTTGGAAGAGAAGAGAAAAGAGAAAGGGAAGAGTGAGTGAAGGCAACGATGTTCCGATGGAAGTGAGAGTGAAATTGCCCCGATCTCCTCGTCATCTGAAACCAGTGAGTTAAGAGTCCTGCGCCAAAATCAGTTTTAAGCTTTTCTTCATTACGGCGACTGCATCAACGTCGGGTCCGCGCAGTCCCTTCGCTGCTGCATCTCTCATCTGGCCCGCGCTTCCCGTCTTCTCTTCTTTGTACCACGGGTATGCGACGCTTTCACATCTCTCCCTTCACGGAATCCAACCGACTGCAGAGCTTCGGGATCATCCACTACAAGTCGGGACGCGGAAGTTCTCTCTCCATAGAACAGCTTCGAAGGGAGGGGCATGAATGAGACTCTGTGTAGATCAGTCTCAAGTAGAGTCTCAACATAACCCACCCCAAAACCAGAAACAAGGGAATAAAACACCGAACGCCGCAAGAACACTGGTCCACTGAAGCTGTCGGCGTATTTAGCTCAAACACGGACTTGCGGCGACACAGAAGAACAAGCTTTTTAAGATCGTCAAAAGACTCCGGCGATGAGACTCCCACAGGGTCTTAACTCCGACGCGTCTTCCTCCAGATCAACACCACCCAACTTCCTTGTGTAGGTCAACAACAACAACAACACCAGAAGTTCAGCAAGGGAGTAACGAGAATGGCGTCTTCTATGCGAGTGCTCGCTCGCGTCGTCAAGGAAATCCAGGCACTTTCTAAATCTCCACTCCCAGGCATTCGCCTCGGACCTGCCACAACATCAGCTTCCGATCCAGCCTCAGATCCCCTGGACGATCCGCTCCATCTCTGCGCATGGATACAGGGCCCTCCAGACACCCCATACGCAGGAGGATACTTCGCTGTACACATCAACATCGAGAGCGCTCCTGCTTTTCCTGCAGAACCACCAAAATGTGAGTCTCTCGTCTATCTATCTCTTTCATACTCGCTTCTGACAATCTACTTCCTTTTCTCCACAGGCACCTTCGCAACCCAGAGTGAGCTTCACTGCATCATCACTCCCACCCTCTAGGAAGCGCATCATTGCTCATCGTATACAACCTCCCTCCCTCTCTTTCTCCAGTCTTTCATCCAAACGTCTCCCGTGCAGGCGAGATCTGCGTATCTACTCTCAAGAAGGACTGGAAACCTGAATACGGCATCGGCCACATCCTTCTCGTGAGAGTCTCCACCTCTGCTGTGCTGATTGCTCCAAGCACAAACCAAACTGAAGTATCCAATCTCTTTCTCTTCTATACAGACTATCAAATGCCTCCTCATTGCGCCAAACCCAGAGAGCGCACTAGACCCAGAGAGCGCACGTCTCCTACTAGAGGTATGCATCCCCTTTCCCTATCATTGTTCTAATAGAGGAGACGGAACTGAAGAAAAAAAGCTTCCTCTTTCCTTTTTTCTCCTCCAGGAGTACGACGAATACTCCCGCATCGCACGCCTCTGGACATCCGTACATGCCTCCCCAGCCAAATGCCCCGCCCACCTCTTCGCAGATGAACAACAACCCGACCCCACACCCACCGCGTCTACAACAGCGTTAGAGTCATCCCACCAGATGCTCAATACTTCCAGCATGCCGCAATACGCAAGTTCTTCCTCCCGCGGTCGTCTGGCCTCTGCGTCATCTTCCAAGCTGCCTATTACAGGTAGTACGCTCTCCGACGCTCGCGCTCCTTCGCCTTCCTCCCTCATCGGTCCGCTCGAGTCCGTAGGCAACGTACCCACGACATCAGCATCGTCATCATCATTGTTAAAGAAGGAGGCCGTAGCAATAGATGCTAGTGGTGGAGTGAATGTGGTCCCGATGGATGAGGACGAGGACGAGCAGGAGGACGTGGTACATCCACCCACGAACGGCGCACTATCCCCACCATGGTCCCATCTTTCGCCTTCGGCACAATCGCGTATGACGGCCGTCGTAGATGCTGCGTCCTCCTCCTCGACTCGACTGCTTTCATCATCTCCCGCCTCCCATCCACACTCAATGGCAACTTCATCAAGTGTACAGGGACCAGGTCCGCTCGGCTTTGCTTTCTACTCCGGCAGCAAGATCATGATCGCGACATCATCACCTCCAACTTGTCTTCGCAAACCGCCCACCGTTCTCAAACGCGGTCTCAAGCGACTGTGAACAACGGCCCTGCTGAAGATGAGGGGGATCTCTTTTCTCTTAGCCTCTGAAGACACACACACACCCCTTCCACCTCTCGTTCATCCCATCGTCTGTAGACTTGTAGCACTACCCTTCTCACTCTCTCACACTCGCACTCTTTCTCATGGATGCACGGCCAACAACGGCATCTCGTCGCACCAAGTCCTGTAATCAATACACACACCAGCTTTCGGATGCAAGAACGTGGTGCAGGTCAAATGTGTCAAAAAGGATTTCCATTGTGAGAGAAGCAAAAGAGTAAGGGAGCCCTGATGTCTCTGGAGTCCGTAAATTTGCACACGAGAATGTCCTGCAAGGGGAGGATCGGCCCTCGTGGAGTAGTATGGCGGCAACGCTGAGCCGGACCAAAATCCACTGGCGATACCAAGCCTGGCTGAGGGGCGCACGTCAGAGCACTCCGCGAGCTTCTGCGCTCGGTGCGAGTCCAGACTTGCCTTCAATGCGATACATGGGAGTACATATGACCTGCAACGAAACCGAATCCCCACAAAGAATGGTCAGTCTCTCGTGAACAAGGCACTTGCTGGAGGTAGACATCGCATAGGATGGGGGGGGGGGGGGGGGAATCATAGCGCGTCAGGATCAAGAAGGGCTCAGATGGTGCTACATAAAACAAGACAGAAAAAGTAAGTACAATGCTGAGCAGAATGAGAATGAAGGAAAATAAGAAGCTGAACTCACGTGCATAGTGAGCGAGGCACATCGCCACGCCTCCTCCTTTAGGACCCCACAAGAGAGTAATAGGATTCGGCTTAAACAGGCTCGCCCGGGCTCGAAATAAAAATTTGTATGGGATATACGATCGATCATCGCCCAAATTGTCCGCGATGGCGCATGAAGGTTCTCCTCTCGAGGAGAGAGAACACCGTGGGCATGCTTGTGGATATCGATGCGACTTACCCTGCCGGTATTGCATCCCAGTATGCCTCCGCTGGCATATCGACGTTCGATCACTGTATCCAAAATCATCAAAAGGTCAGTACTGGTCAACGAAGTGGCATGCGGGAGGACCTTGTCGAAAGGGAGAGATAAATGCCAACACCACGCATCATAGAGAAGATTATAAGGCGTCAAAGCAGAAACTCGCGACCCCCAACCAGCGTAACCTCTCCCAATCCACACCCCGAACCAGAACCCACACCCCCTCCCCAAGAAATCCCCGCTTGCCCAAAACACTCGAGCAACAGACGAAGCAAAAGAAACCGACCCAACCGCCCGAAGGGGTCGAAATCGGTCCTCGTACCCCAGCCTGAATACCCAAGGGAGCGCACAGGAGAAATCCCGAAGAATTAGGACGAAGCCCAGAACGAAGGCACGAAAAGGGAGATTAGGAAACGAGGTAAAAGAAGAAACGAGAACTCCACAAACCAGCCTCTATGTCCTCCACATCCCTCCTCCCCCCAACTCCTAAAACACCTAACTCAACACCTCTACAATCTTACCACTCGCCCGAAGGCTAAGGCTCGAGACAGGCGGAGAAAGGGTAAAGGGTGGGGATAAGAGAGAGAGAGAGACGGCGAGGCGGCGGGAATTTTTGAGGGCTCGGTGAATGGATTATCGTTTTGGGTAATCTTGTACGTGGTGTGACCCCAGCTTGACGGGGGGGGGGGGGGGGGGGGGGGGTTGAGATGGGGAAAAGGAGGGTGGAGGGAGAGAAAAGGAAGGAGGTAGAACGTACCCAGTTGCGGAGGTTCGGATGGTCCATGGCATGTCGAAGCGAACGCTGATCAATCCTGCGAAAGGTTCTACGAAATGCCAAATGGTGCGTCAGTAATCTAAACCCCAAAACCCCAAAAGAGATGATGATGAGGGAGAGGGATGGTTGTGTAGGGGGTATGTGTGTCATTCAAAAGGTAAGCTTGGTATGAGATATCCGCACTTGGCCGAAGCCCTCCAGTAGCAGAACTGTAAAATAGATACTTTCCTAATCATTCGAGAGGGGAGGAGAGGGAAGAGGATGCGGAGGAAGGAATGGGGAATAAACTTACCTTGTCTCGACGGCGGCCGAGGTTTCATCGCTGGGCGACGTGAGCCCAGGGATGCGACCTCTTGATTTGCCTTGGATGCTTGAGCGATGCGTGGCCTGAAGATGCGCATGTTTCGAATGCATGGGCTCGACAGTCGCATAGCTGACATGTTGGAGTTGTGCTTGAAGAAGGGTGTCTGGGTTTTCCCTTCTCAACCATAAGCAACTACCTAGCACTGGCATCGGTTGGTGGGTTCGGAAACTCTTCACTCTCGTGGTCGGAGTCAACAACAGACGCATCAGCCGCCAGACGGAAGTTCCAGACCTCCTCAGTAGACTGCTTGCTCATCCGTTTCCGGACAGCCATCTCGGCACGTCGTTGGATCCAGGCTCGGTACTTCTCGTCCGAGTCGAGTCCTCGGAGACTGAGACAGGCCTTCCAGTCGTCTAGCTTGTCTTCGCAGTTTGAGAAGGTGCCGTGTCGATAGATGGCATTCAATTGTGGGAAGAGGGCTGTTGGGAGAATCGAGAGTAGGATTTTGAGGCATCAGTTTAATTGTTCCCAGAGTCCTTGGATACGAGCTGGGGATGTACGTACCAAAGCATTGAATGCATCGGTCGAAGAGAGTCGTGCAGGAAGGCATCTCGTCCTTCGACATGCCAGCCGCCTGGATGGCAAGCTCCTGCTTCAACAGACGACTGAAGCGCTCGCGAGTAGCTCGAGTCTCATCGCGTGCCGCAGCCGCCGTTGCTGCGGCATCTGGGGTGCTCATCTTCCACCCGGGTCGAAACTGTGTGAGGAAGGTGGTGGTGGACAAGCAAGAGAAGACTTGCGCACCGAGAGAAGGAAGAAACTAAATTTCGAGAGGGTAGAGAAGCCACGTGGTACGTACGAGTATTTTTTCAGCTTTGAAACTCCGCTCGTGACTGATTTTGGGACGCGTCGCGTTGAACGCGTCTCGACTTTCGCGTGGCTGGCGAAAGTGAGTGTTGGAATCGCGCGCGTCTCGAGAGCAACACTTCCCATCACTCGGTCAGCCAAACCATCAACCAGCAAGAATCTTTGTACGCCATGAATCGAGAAGCGGCGCAGGCATATGCCCTGGGTGGACGTAGCGACGAGGTTGTGGCCACTTCGGACCAGGAAGACTTCGACGAGGTCGATGACTTTGACATCAACGACGATGCCTTCGGACGATCGCAATGGAACGCTTCCGGCAGCAGTGGCAGTCGTCCACGCGATACGCAGTTCTCGCTGAGTGAGACGCAAGAGGAGGCACTGCCCCCATTTCAGGCTCATCCCGAACGCGTACACCCGGTCACTGCTGCCGCGGACGAGCAACTCGAGGAGGCACCTTTTCCGGAATCACAGGTGGTGGGGGCGGAAGCAGAGGAGGTACCATACCTACCCGAATCACAAGACGAGGCGCAAGCACCCAGTAGTCCAGCTTCCACAATCCTACTACCTTCAAGTCCACCGGCGCCGGCGCCGCCGCCTTCACGTCCCGCGCCAACCTCTACAACATATGACGCAGATTCGGACGACGATATCGACATGCTCAGTACGCGACGGCGACGGCCCGTGTTTGACGAAAGTGAACAGAGCGACGCGTCACCCCTTCCTCAACATATCGCCACGCCCACGCGTCAGATGCGCGCAGGATCGTTGCCGCCTATCTGGCCGTCGCCGGAGCCTGTGATCGTCGATATGGGGAACGCGGTGCCAGAAGTTGGGGGGACGGATATGGACATGTTTACTGGAGAGGGCATCGATATGGTGAGTAAAACATAAACTTAACCGCTCTTCACCCCTCGCTGACAATCGTTTGGGGATGCAGATTCCCGCCCCAAGACCCGAGGCAGTCCCCACAGACCATGCCTTGTCACAGGCCGTTGCCAATCCTTCGCTGAAGCCAGAACTTCCAACGATCGAGCAGAACCAAGACTCGCCTGTCAAGATCGTTGTTGAAGAGGCGAGAGCCCCTGAAGCTGGGACCGGCATCACATCTGAGGCAGAACCTTCACAGGTGGAAGTTGCGCTAGCGCAACCATACGAGAACGATGCTGGAATGGCTATAGAATTCGAAGAGATGCCACCAGCTGTCGGGCAGGCGGATCTTCAGACTGTGCAGTCACAATCCCTGGAAGCTGAAGCGGTACGCGAGCCAACTATCAGCCAACCACACGCTCAGAGTCAGGTGCACTCTCTGTCGCAGGTCCTTGAGGCTCCTGCCGCACAATCCCTGGAAGCGGGAGCGGTACCTGAGCCAAGTATCAACGAACCACAAGCCCAGAGTCAGGGATATTCTTCGTCGCAGGTCCTGGAGGGTCCCGGTTCGCCCAACACCCGATCTACCTCCGATGCTGTATCCTTTCAGTACACGGCCGCGCCACGACCTCAGCCTTCGCCTGAAATGCCTCGGCGAAGAGACGGTGATCCATTCCATGATATCCTGGCACCTCGACAAGACTCCCCAGAGGTCGTGATCCCTGCTCGACCAAGAATGTCACGCTCTTTCAGCCAGATGTCCACAGCGTCCAGCTCTCTCTCCGACGTACCTGAATCACTGCCTCCCCCGATAAGAACCGAATCTGGTCCATCTACAGAAGCAGGTACTTCAGCTGGCGCACCTCCTTCCCCACGGACGGCAGCAGCGCTCGAAGAAGCCCGAAGAGAGCACCAAGCCCAACAAAATCGATCCTTGCGTACTCGCAACCCGTCACAGCTTAACCCATATCAAATAGAGGCCCAGCGATATGCGGCTGCCCTCCTTCGAAACGACTGGGAGGATGCATTGGTGGGTCAGCGGTCGGTGCGGGCTCAAGAGTCTCGACGCTTGGCAGACGAGGAGCGTGCAGCGAAGAAGACACGACCGACAGATGGCGCAGATCCCGAGAACGAGAGTCCAGACTGGCTGATCGACGACATGGCCGACAGCGACGACAGCGCATATACCGAGGTCTCGGATGGACACGGAGGCAGAAAGCGACAGAGTCGGCCTAGACGGATGTCTGGGGAAGGTGTAGACAAGGAGAACGTTTCACCTACGAAGCGGCGGCTGGCGAAGGAACGTAGGGAACGTAAGGAGGCTTCAGAGAAGAGGAGGAAGGAGAAGATGCCTGCTATTGAGCGTCCAGCGCCGGCGACGATCCATCATCCCGGGATAAAACGTGCTCGTCCTATTGCGCCTCCATTGCGTCCCCGTTCTCCTCCCCGACGTCCGACCGAAGATCTCTCCTATCTTCTACCTCAGAGTGACGACGAAGTAGACTTTGGATCCAACGACGTACTGAATTCGAAGCGACTTCCTGCATTCGTCCGCGGACGGCGCGGGGCCGGTGATGGGTCGGGAAGCGACTCCTCATCTTCTCCTGTTCTGACCGGCATCAAGCGCAAGCGTGTCATTGCGACGGACGATGCCGACAGCTCGAATTCTCTAACTTCGGACAACGACCTTGGTGCCACGTCTGGTATCCAACCAGCCGGTCTATTTGACGACTCATCTGCTGATGAAGCCCGCGTAGTAGCCATGCGGCGAGGTGTCTCTTCCACCGCTCGGAAAAAGAAGGCACAAGATCCTGTCAACGAAGACAGCGACAGTGACGCTGGGTATCGTCATCTTTTCAAGGATCTGCGGAGGATGATGCCTTTCCATATGGCGAGAAAGTACATCCAGGACGTCAAGAACATGCGCAAGGGAAAGGCATATCACTCAGACGGGCATGTTTCAAGTACGCCAGAACCCAGTAGTGGGGACGAAGCTGGACGGGATTCCTCAGTGGTCGATCGCAATCAACGTTCAACTCCCGCAACGAGTCCGCTGCCTGCGTCTGAAGAGGTTCGGCCCGGCGAAGCTCGGAAACGAACTGGCCCACGCAACGACCAGAGCCCCAGCTCCTCTCGATTTGCGCTAGTTGGGGACCCTGAAGCGTCGTCGTCTGAAGAAGACAGCCCGCCAGCTTCGGTGATATCGGTCAGTAGCGACTCGTCTGCCGGTCGTGGGCGGCGAGGCAGAGCAGGGAATAGCGATACCGACATGTCGGATCGAGATAACAGTTGGTGGACCCGTCCTGCTGTCGGGAAACCATTTCAACCGCGGAAGCCGAAGGACTCTATCGATTTGCTGCTGTCGCGGGCTGGAGGACAGAAGAAAGCGAAGCGGAAACGTCATGGAGGCGCTCAACGAGGTCAAGGGACCGGTCGACAAAGCAAGTTGGACACCATGAACGTTCGACGGATGCCAGCAGGCTTTGGCAAGGTCGCTTCGGATCATCGCGACGGCAGTCGGCGTCACCAGACCTCGTCCAAATCCCATCGGCGCCTTCATCAGACAAGGCTCGATATCGTTCGAGAACAGCGTCCTGCGATTGATCTGCTCGACGACGACACGCTCTTCGATTTTGACATGCCTGCTCAACGAGACGATGAGTTCGCGTTTCTGAGCAACCCAGTCCCCGCCAAGGCTGCGGACGTGGCCAACGATGGGCGGCAGGTTTCAGCGGCTGGGGCTTCATCGACAGACCCGCATGCTTCCTCCATGCCTTCGACAGTGCAAGATCACTTGCATCGACCGCTCGGACCACTGACACCTTCGACCACAGCAGGAGGATCGGCCGTCTCCTTCGATAACAACAGACATAACGTGGTCCAACCGATTCGAACGATTCCTGCAGCCTTGGGACCTGCAGCGCCAGCCTCAGATCAAAGCTTCTTAGACAGCCGGCGCCTTGCTCACCATGCAGGCGCACACAGCACGCCTGCACGATTCCCAGCATCAGACGTTTCGGGGTCGGTGGAAGGCGCTGTCTCTTCGCCTGGCGTCCAACAGCAACAACAGCAGATGGACGCTGAGACATGGGCCACATACCGTAAACTTCGAGTCGACTTTGGTATCCGGCCATTACCGTTCGGTCTCCATTTTGCTGCCTCCAGCTATTTAGGCCGAGGTCGCTTGGCCAAGGTCCTTCAGGTGTCAGAAGTGGACCCAACTCAGATTCGAGGTGGTGACACGTCTGCTCTGCCGCAGAGTGTCTTCGCGATGGGAATGGAGCTGAGACTCGATGCCGACGTTGATGAGTTTAGGGACCTCCTGCCGTCGCTCTTCGACGCCATGTGCGTTGCCATCCTTCCGGAAGTTGGTGATGTGGCCAATTCCTCGCTCGGTCTTCGTTCTTCGGTAGAGGCGTCTTTGTCGTTTATCGGCCAGTACATCACCAAAGCCGCCCAGACCGCAGCTGGAGAGCAGTTCGCAAGCCTCTTCCAGGCTGTCAAAGCGCATCTGTCTCGGACAAGCGATCGCCTGCAAGCCATGGCTAAGCTCGGCTCGGATGCTCATGCAACTGCGTCGCTGTCATTGCGATGGTTTGCAGTGGAATACGCATGGCGAGCGTTGGTACAGCGGAGCGACGCCACAGAGAGTGCTTTCTCACAGGCCGACTATGCAGCAGAGCTGTCCATTGCGGCGCAGCACCTGATGCTTCACCTCTGCAAGCATGGGCTCCATCGGACATTCGGGTCCATCAGAATATCTCTATCAAAGAGGGATCAGGATCCAGTCCTGTCAGACCTCACTGCGGAACTGTGGATCTGTCTGATCCATCTTCTCCGTCAGGTCGGTACAGTCGCGCCAGAAGCCGAACGCATGTGCTCCTTCTGGTCGGTCTTCGAGGCTGCCAACAAGACGCTCGTTCAAAAAGGAGTAGGACGCCAGCGAATGGGTGCCAGCGAGCGAACATGGTACAGCATGTTTGTCATCTGTGCCCTTTCGCAGTTCGGTCCAGCAAGTGGGATGACAGGAGAAATTCCAACTTTGACGCAGCACTGGCCGCTGGTCACGTTCGCGCTGTCCCTCATACGGTTTCGTTTCGATGAGAAGACGGAAAAGACGATGTCAAGCACTTCGATTCAGAGGAGGGACGCATACATCCGGGTCATCTTACAGCGTTGCCTTACACTGGCGACCAAGTGGCAGTGGCGACTGGACAATGCCGACAACGCGTTGTCAAAACTTTTCGACATCTTCAACAGTCACAAGCTCTGCAATCTGCCTTCGGAGATCGAGAGAACACATGATTACCCAGCATTCTTGTGCAAGTACGATGAGAGCTCCTTGAAGGAGCTCACGCCGGAGGACCTCGGCGAAAGCCATGGCAGTGGACGTCCACTCGTCTTCCACGTCTTCGTGAAGCTACTGGCCAAAGCTGCCTA
Source organism: Tilletia walkeri (assembly GCA_009428295.1). Taxonomy (NCBI): domain Eukaryota; kingdom Fungi; phylum Basidiomycota; class Exobasidiomycetes; order Tilletiales; family Tilletiaceae; genus Tilletia; species Tilletia walkeri. The sequence continues at coordinate 49,713 of RDSH01000049.1, forward strand.
CGACTTGCGGGCAGCCTCTGCCAATGCCGCGGACGCAGAACGTAAAGTCGCTCGCCTGTTCTCACGGATGTCTCCAGTCCGAACGATGCCTTTCACGAAGACTTCTCCTCCGACGTCAATCGAGCGATCGATCCTGTTCAACCACTACACAATGGTGCTGTTGTACCTGCTCTTCGTCCCGAGTGCGGCCAATCAGCGGCTTCGCCAAATAAGGAGTTTCCTGCCCTTCCCTGGAGCCGATATCGCCTCACAGATGACGTGTATCCGAGCCATGCTCTACATTGGTGTTCTGTTCCGACATCATGACCTGCCGCTGCAGCCAGTCACAACGTGGTTCTCTGAAGCCCTGCCCATGTTGGTGCAACAGCATGAAGCTTTGGAGCGACAACGCCTGAGCGGCAGCAAGGCGGGGCCTTATAAAGATTGGACAGCGAGCCAGATCTACCGTGAACTGCGTTCGACATCAACGTTGCTGATCGCAGCTTTGCGCGCGATTCAGCACGTTTTGAAGCATCCCTCTCTGAACGCTGCCGAGTCCGCCGAACCACTTGGCTACCCTGACTTACAATTGCTGCAAGCTGGTGAGTGAGCCTTCAACTTCTTAGTTGGAAATCGAACGATTTCTGATCTCCTCTTTCTTCGCCTCTTCTCTTGGCAGACTGGATCAAGACCGTTCTCGAAGGCCAAGTTGCAATCGATCCTGCGATTGGACGCGAGGCGATGAACACTATTCAGGAGTTCTTGAAGCAGCGCAACCAGGTCATCGCTGCAAGCCAAGCACCAAAAGCACGGTCTGCTCCTGCTGCTAACGGCAACGAGCCCAACGAAGAAAGCCAGGACAGCTTCGCGGGCATGTTCGATGATGTTGATATGCTCATGGACGATCCTATGCTGGCGAGCATGCTTGGCGAAGTCTCATCTGGAGCCGACCCCACTCCAGCTCAGGCGACACTGAACGCAAAGGATGCCGATTTTGCCGTGTTGATCAAGGGAACGATCTCACCTGCATTGTTCCGGCTGCTTTCGAACGTCTATCACCCCGACCGGGCGAAAGCTGGCAAACGAATCTCACTCTCTTTCGACAACCGCTTGTCGCTGTCATTCTTGGGTCGACCGCTAAGGGAGCAGAGAATGCTCTTGGAGCAACAACGAAGTCGCCAGCGGTACGTTGAACTCGTCGTTGACTGCTGGGCCGGCTGTGCGGATGTGCTCGTCCGTAATGGTCTGCGAGACTGGGACAAGTACTTCTCAGCCTTCGGAGATGAATCGTGGAAACGGATCATCGATCCCATCGGACGACGAGATGTCGGATTACGGTTCCTCAACACTGCCTTGTTGCGAGACCCAGCAGCATACGAGATGTACGAGGCCGAATTCGTCTCGATGTGGTATCAAGCTACGGTATCAAGACTGCTGTCGATTCAAGACAAGTTTACGAGGACCCTCTTGGAGGTTGATGGCGACGGGCCATTCTTCCGCAACATGCCGTGGGCGAGGGACCCTGAAACGGGTGAAGTGCCAAAACTGAAGGACACGGATTTTGTCAAGCACCGGCTCGCTGCTCTTTTGCAAGGCTTCGACAACTTGAGTCTAGAATTCGCCCGCCCCGCCGCGGCTGGCTCCAATGTGCATCGCAAGCCGATGATGTTCGCATGCGTTAGTGCCACGGTGGCTGCCATGCGCCAGAACGTCGAAGATACACCGACCAATCATCCCGACCGGAAGGATTACCTGCGCTTTTGCTTGAAGGTGGTCACGGGAATGAAGGAGCGTCTGGGACCGGGGATCATGCGTGGAGCAGGGGCGGAGATTAACGCCTTCGAAACGCATTTGCTCTCTCTGGGTGCAACGCTACTCTCTACGGCGGAAGAAGCGGCAGCAAGGAAGGCTCGGGAGGTGGACGCTATGCTCCTTCAGGTCACTAGGGCAGATGCTGGCCCTGCTGTCGCCCCAGCTGAAGAACGGCAATTGGAGAAGGAGCAAGGAGATGGCGGAGCTGTACAGGAAGGAATCATCGTAGGGCCATGACTGCAAGAACAATCAGCAACGACACACTATATATAGCAATCAACAACTTCACACTTTCGCATTCTAAGTTCACTCTTCCATACTGCCAATTGATGATTATATCTTCTAGACTGATGAGATTGTGGATTGCCTTGTTGCTCGTTGGGAAGAACGACCGAGCTGGTGGCGGGCTCACGACAGCAATTCGCGGAGGGCGGCGACGAAGTGGGGAGAGAAGAAAAGAACTGTGGCGGCGATAGCAGTGTTCTTGAGTGTCTTCTGGGCCTGAAAGACAAGCAGCAGACGGAGAAGCAGAGTCAGAAAAATATTCGAATCGTCAATTCCATCTTCTCTTGCCAACACAGAGAGCCATACCTCGAGTTGAGCGGCGGCAAGTTGCTGCTGGGATACTGGTGGGGGTGCACCTATTCGTTTGACGCCGCACGGTACAATTGACGAGTCGAAGAGGAGCAACGGTTGCAAAGTAGTCCATTCGAGGCAGACGGAGATGCAGATGTTATAAAGGGAGGCAAACGGTCAGATCTTTGTGCTTCGGTGGGGAATTTCAGGGCAGAGAATAGCGGAAACCTCGCTGCACGTACCGAACATCATCTTGGGCTGTAGTTTTATGTTTGAATTCGTAGCTTCAGAAGGAACAAGGCGAGATGGATGTGAGGTGGCAGGAAGAAATCCTTCATCAGCTTGATGAGTGAGTGAAGGGCTGGTCTTGCGAAGTACTCGAGCCGACAAGCCCATCCCCAGCCCAACCAACACCCGCCGAGGTCGTCTCGCATTTGTCTCCCTGACCTCGACACACGGAAGCATCACAAGCTGCTGCGAACCCCAGTGGACGAACGCAAGGACACTCTACGACGACCCGCGCTCGCCGCACCGCTACATCAAGATCCTACATTTCCAGGTCAGTTTGGCTTGCGGCGTTGCCCCCAGCCCCGTCTAACGGCCTGCGCTCTGAGTACCATCACAAGGGGAATTGTGATTGTGCAGCTCGCTGTGCAGGGTCTGGGCGGCTGGAGTCATCAGATCGTGATTGATTGAGGAGGAACCCCTGCTGACCATGTTCCTTCTCTCTCCATCATTTTCCCCTCTCTCCTTCACGCCCTGCTTTACGCTCCTTCGTTGCCGTCGCCAGCCAGTAACACACTCGCCGCATCATGGTCTCAAACACAGCCAACATACTGCTTAAGCGCCAGCTCGATACGCTCCGGAAGAGTAAGTGATCGTGTATCTGAGAATGGCGGCAGCTCAGTGGACTAAATGCTGTTTGTTTTCCGTTCTCAGATCCCGTTGAAGGCTTCAGCGCCGGGTTAAAGGACGAGAGCAATCTCTATGAGGTATGCAGAACTTGATATCTCTGCTCTGCCGTGAGAAGCATGTTAGCTGACTGTTGCCTCTCCATTCGTATCGTCTAGTGGGAAATCATGATCATTGGCCCGAATGGTAAGCTCGAGCTGATCTTTGTACCGCCGCCGCAACGAGCTCTGAAGCTCACATGTGATTATATACCGCTCCACAGACACTCTCTATGAAGGAGCCTTCTTGAGGGCTGAGCTCGTTTTCCCACCAGTGAGCTGACATTTGGAGATTGCCGGTGGTTTTGCTGCCTTTCTGACATTCTTTGCGCTTTATAGGAATACCCGCTGATGCCTCCGAAGATGAAGTTCTTGAGCGAGATGTGGCACCCTAATGGTGAGTAGCATCATGCTGCGCTCTGTATAGAATATGCGCTCATTGCCATTTGGGATCTTCGTGCACAGTCTACAAGGACGGCGGTGTATGCATCTCGATTCTGGTGAGTTTCAAATAATGTGCTCCCCATCGAACCGCTCTTCGCAGCGCTTCTCACCTTTACATGTTTCTACTCTCCATCAGCATGCACCCGGTCAGGACGAGTGGGGATATGAGGACGCCAGCGAGCGGTGGCTCCCTGTGCACACCGTGGAATCGATTGTGAGATCAGCTCGCTGAACTCGCCAACGTCTGTTCAAACAATCGAATTCTGACCGCTCCTACCACCTTTGATCAGCTGATTTCGGTCATCAGCCTGCTTTCTTCCGACACGCCCAACACAGACTCGCCTGCGAACATCGATGCGGCCAAGCAAGTCCGAGGTGAGCGCACATAGCATTTGCGCACATCGTGCCACGCTATTGTCTCACACGTTTCCTACCTTTGACTCACCAGAGGATATTGTGGCATATCGGAAGAGAGTGAGTGCGAGTTATTATGCGGGAAGAAGGTGTCACGAATTTTGACTTTGCTTTTCTGGTTTCCAGGTCCGTCGCTTGGTGCGGCAATCAGCTGATGAGGGTTTCCTATGAACCTTGGTCCCCAAGGACGGCAGAGGCACTGGCGTTGCGGATAGCGGTGCAGAGAGCGAGGTAGCCCGCACACGCGCTGAGCGGACGCCTTCTCATTCGCTATGCTGCTTTATACTCTGCTTCCTGCTACTCCGCCATGCTTCTTCCAGCTTTCCCACCCTCTCAATCCCGCCCACTGAGCCAACCCACTCGGACACTGGACCGGCCCGCTCGTCACCGTTTCTCAAGCATCATCCAACTTCTTCCGCTCCCAACCCCTCAGAACTTGATTAATGCTCGCCCTTGTCAACGCACTCATGTACTCTATCACTTTTGTTCCACCGTTCCACCCCTCTCTCTGTTCTATGAAGCTCAAGCTCCCCTTTTTGACTCTTTTTTGTTTGTTGGTGTGCGACGCGACGCGACGCGTGGGTGATGTTGCTATGCGGGCGGCCGCGACCTGCTTCTGATTGGCTCGCCACTCGAGTGAGTGTCCTCATATGGAAGCAGTCACCACCTCTCACTCACCCCCTCTCACTCACACTCGCCCACCCTCACTCATACTGATCCCCACTGCCACTCGACAAGTCACAGTAAGAAGCACGGGTCACATATACTCAAGCACCAGCACCTAGCACCAAGCATTTTCCTCCAAGACTTAACCACCCACACGTGAGTACATCAGCTGTCCCTTCTCCATCCTTTTCTACGCGTTCTGCGCCGGTGCGCGTGTCGTGTTCGTTGGTGTGCTCCCCATCCTTGGACGTGTCGAGGCCATCCACTAGGAGGCTCAATCGAGACCGCGTGGGAAGCGAACGCGTCGCGTCCGCAATCCAACACTTCCCAACCAACACCGACACCACACGCACAGCATACCGCAACACATGCATCAACAACACCACCAACGACAAGCATAACCTCATCATTCGCAAAGAATATCACGCGCACCTTTTTTTTCGGATGGCCATCGCGCACCCGCACATGCACACACCCACCCGCACACAAATCCCTCACACACATCGCACGCTTGCAAGTCTCACGCGCTCGCCCTGCGTGGAGACACCGACCACCTCGGACACGCGTCCTGCACGCGTTTTAGGTGCTGGGTGCGCGTGCCAGGAGCAAAATGGGACACGTTCGCGACTTGCACCGCGACAAACCTCTGCCGCCGTCACACTACCGGTGGCTTCCCAGGCTGTATTTCTCACTCCCTGTCGACGTGTCCCCACGCGTTGTTCGCGTCGCTGTTGGCGCACCCTTCGGCGTCGTCGCGCTGCCGCTGCTCAACCCCTGATCTTTACCCCTGTTTGACCTAGATGCTGACCATTTCCTTCACTTCTTCTTTCTTCCCCGCTATGCTCGTCTTGCTATACGCTTCTGTTGGCTCTAACGCTGCAACCTGGACGCCATCGCCTTGCCAACTATCTCCAAATCTTTTGCACCCACGTCAGACGGATCAACCACAATGGCCAAGACCAAGTCATCAGCAAACGCCTCCGCTTCCGCCGCCAAGGAAGAGAAGAAGCGAAGACCCCGAAAGGACAAGGACGCTCCCAAGAAGGCCAAATCTGCGTACATCATCTTCTGCTCTGAGCACCGTGACCGGGTAAAAGAGGAGAACCCGACAGCTGGCTTCGGTGAGTCTCGCCTACGCGACGAAAATTTGTTCTTCGCAGATCATGCTGACGCTTTGGTACTGATTTCACAGGCGATATTGGCCGCATTCTTGGTGCCAAGTGGAAGGAGATGAGCGAGAAGGACAAAGCTGTAGGTCACCGACAGGAAGTGAATGTTTTCGTGTCTGTTTCTTTGTGCTGAACGCTCTGTATTCTCTCTACAGCCCTTCCTCAAGGCACAGGAGAAGGACAAGCTCCGTGCGCAACGGGAAGACGAGGCTTACAAGGTGGGTTCCGCCGTCCTCGTGCTTGTGTTACGAGGACAATTTACTGAACAACCTACATCTGCATGAAATACAGGCTGGAAAGGCCGCTGCTGCTGATGAGGATGACGACGAGGAGGAGGATGACGAATGAGCTGGCCATAGTCTGACGGCCGGACTTGGATGTCGTGCGCGCTGGACCCGCGCGCAAGGATACCCCAGCCGAGGGCTGATCCACAACAGTCTCGGGGCTCAACTTATCCCAAGCTTTTTCTTCGCACGACGATCTTCTCCGGACTCCTTTCACAAAACCTCACAATGCTTCTGGCCCGACACCTTGGGCGCTCGAATACCTTTTTCTGAGACTGTCTCTCCTCTCGCTTCCGTTCGCTATGCTGTTGTTCAGACTCATTCCGCACAAGCTGACCGAGTCGTCGCCATGGGCCGATGTCTGTCACGTTCCGCAATCGCCACCAATACCGCTTCCCTCCTCCTCCTCGGCTTTTCTCGTTTTTCTTTGACGACTCCCTCGATCTACCCGGGCTTATCCTCCCTTTCCTCCTTTGTATAACTGACTGATCACCGCACAAAATGCCGTTTTGTTCCCCCGCTCTCCCTGTGCATCCTCGTCTTCCAAGGGACCTGAGCATCGCTTTCGGCGCTTCAAAGGGCACGAAATGCCTCTTTTGGTAGGTACGCAGAGCAGGCGCGAAGGCGCAATGGAAGGCTGACCGCGAGACATGCTGGACCAGCGTAAAGCATACTGAATATACATTCATAGATCCTGCCTTGAAGCAAAGCAAAGCAGAGCTGCAGCCGACCGCAAGCTGCAAAGTCGACCACGATCCTCGGCCAATCAGGCACGATTCTGACTCTCCTTTCGGGCATGGATTATGGAAGCAGGAAGAGTCGATCTTCGACTCTAGAGTGGATGAGTGATTCTCCCATACCTCCATCGTTGCTCTCGTCTTGAAACATTCCCCCTCACTACAGAGACCCACCAGTTCGTGGGTCAATGATCAGTTCGTGGGTCAACCACCATAACTTCCCAACAACATATCAGAAATCTGCAGAGAAAGAAGCTATGAGTTGCTGACAACAGCACGACCTTACCTTTGAAATCTCAGCGCGATTTGTTCAGCCAGCTTCGGTGCTATGGTGAGAGGAGCTCTGAGAGGTCTGTCTAACATGAGTGAATCATTCGAGGGAAAAATGTACATCACATTCCACCACCAACAGCAGAGAATCCAGCAAGGAAAAGGACCTGGAAACGATAACATGAGAGTTAGAGTTGTAGAAGAGGAAGAGACACTGCTTTCAATAGAGCAAAAATTTTGAGATCCCATTGAGCTCCGTGTCTTCATACGAAGGGCATTTCTTTGGGTTCTGTGAGGTCCAAGAAAGTGTGGAGCAAAGGACGTTTTGTTTTTGAGAAGCACTTTTCAGACTGTGGCGAGGTGCCTCGATCTTGCCCGACCCACGAACTGGCAAAATTCCCAACCCAATCTGTGCATTTCGTGAAGGCACTCCTCACAATGTAAAGTCGGTCAATACGTCTCCAATCGACGAACGGAGAGAGGGAGATACTTTCTGGGATTAGTATGTACACTTTTGCTCTTTTGATCGTGTTGTATTGATAAGTTCATGTGTGCGCGGGTGGTGTTTTGGATACCAGGTTTTGACCCACGAACTGGGGGGTCTCTGTACTGCTCACCCTCACCAGACTCGCATCCGGGAAGACCCACCGCATGGATGATGTTGGCGTTGACTGGTCGTATGTACAGAAACACATATCACAGCAGGCAGAGCCCTGCACCCTGTTCCACTCCAGTCCTCGTCGGTGATCGGTTCGAACTTCGAAGCAGCTGATTGCCTCCTGTCCGAGCACAGCAGCCGACGCAGCGAAACTACATACGCGTAGGCTCCGCCAGGCGCCACCTCGCCGCACCGAAGATTCTTATCTCGTGAGGCACGGGGTGTCCGCTGCTTGAACTTTGAATTCATACCGCTTTTGCATGCTGATCTTTCGCTTTCGTTTCGCCCCGCACACTGCTGCCCGCCTGCTCACCGCCTCGTTTCTGTTCTTCTTGTTCTTCCCCGCACGTCCCGCACCCAGAAGTTCGCATGGCCCACTCTACAAAAGCGGTTTTGAGGCAAACAATTAATGATCGAAGGACAGCGGGCAGAGGCTTGAGGCAACGACCAAAGTCTTTCGATTTTCGACCCCTACGCAGACAACGAGTGGCCTGGATCATTGCCCACCCGCGTGGATCAGAGCCTCGACAGGAGTTAGGACTACGGCGCTCCTCCTGTTATTTTGGGGACTCTTCGCTGAGGGAACGCATGCTGCTGGAGAGTAGTGGAGAGTGATTCGATCGATGTGTGTTCATTCGACTGCCTCTATCTCACCGGGTGCAAATTCCGACCAAACTAATATCATACACGCTCTCTTAGGCTCCAGCTTACCGAGGACAGATACTGCAGTAGCTACGAGAAGCGGCGGTCGGACGATGGCGCAGGCGGCGGCGGGCGGCAGGTGCGGTCCGCGGCATGCGGCGGCTCACTCGTTTCGGTCTGGACTAACGCGCTACTGACCTGCGGTTTGGGCGGCGACCATTTGAGGATGTCAAAACAGCGCGACGACAAACACAGACAAAGAGGGACGGACATCACTAATCACTGGGGTGGGTGACGGGTTAACGCTTGACGAAGAAGTGCAGAGCACGAGGAAGGGAGGTGTGGAAGGGGCAGTAGAAATCGCAGAAGGCAAGTCAAAGTTTGTAATGCCGCTGAATCCTGTTTCAATGATGGATGATCTGCATTCAATTTTGCAAATCTTCGACAGTAGCTCGGAACAGATTGCCCCGGTCTGACTGTGTCGGGTCCTAGATCCTGTGTAGATCCCACTACAAGAGAACATAATCGAGCATCGAGGGCGACTGCGACGGCGACTGCAGAGGAACGCGGGCGGCGGGACGCTGCTACAATACGACCCAAGGTGTAGGACGGCGGGCGGTAGGGGACGATCATAGGATCCCGCAACCAACACATACATTATAGAGACGAGTTAAGAACAGGCAGGGTAGGTCGTGCTTCCGAACCAAATTGAACAATAAGGATCAGCGATTAGCGATTAGCATGTGCATCTTTCCATACAGCCGTGATGAGGCCGTGAGGCGTGCGGTGCCTGCGGTGCAAAGGTCCGGTCCGCCTGTTTCGCAGCATGTCGGCACTCTCCGAACAACATTACAATCGTAACCAACAACCAGTACGTGGTGCAAATTGGTCGCCCATGGTCGCAGTCTGGCCGCCGATCAGTCTAACCCTCGCGCATTTTACAGGAAAAGAAGAAAGCAAGTCCCGCGGCTGCCCCCAGGCGATTCCGGCCCCCTGCGTCTGGCCTGATCGTGACTCGTCTTCTGCCCTTCCTGACAGCCTGAGTGCCTGACCCCACGTTCGAGACCAATTTACCCTTTGCAGAAAGCAGGCTCCCGTGCCTTGCGACTGCGTCGTCTGTCTGTGGTTTGTCCTTGCCGACGATTGCTTATAAGCAACCCCCAGCTGACTGCTCTCCCGTCCCACCCTTCTTCTGTCCCTTACCTATCTTCACTCTCACATCCCCTCCAACAGATCCGCTCCACCCTCACATATCATTATTTTCAACATGTACGCCCGTACCATCATCACCCTGGCCATCGCCGCCGCCGTTGCCTCCGCTGCCGTTGTCGGTGAGTTTTATACAGTCATGGCACATATCGATTGTGCAGGATAGTACTGACAACAGTTTCCATTTCTCAATATCGGCATCTACAGAGAACGAGGCCCGTCTCTTCGCCCCTAAGCCCTCAGCTGCTGGCCCCCCCGGCACTGCCCCCGTTGCCGGCACCGTCTGCTTCGACGCCTTTGACTGCCTCTTCGGCGGTGGAGGAAAGGGCTCCGTCTGCTCCGGCGGCAAGTGCTACACCACCACCTCCTCCACCTCCACCAAGGGTGGCAAGCCCCCCAAGACCACCTCCACTCCCCTCCCCTCCGGTGTCCCCGCTGGCTACCACCTCGTCGCCGGCCGCGGGTGCTTCGACTTCGGTGACTGCCTCCTCGTGCGTATTCATTCATATCTTGTGTTCAACGACACTGCCCTAGCATCAACACTGACGCATCATTCTCCTCTTCCACCCTTCTCCTAACAGGGCAACTTCAGCGACTCCACCCAGAAGTGTGTCAGCGGCAAGTGCTACTCCAAGAACTAAGTTGGAGACCACCTCCCAACCGCTTCCCTGGCCAGTACCGAGGTCCATCCCAGCCGCTCCACCACGCAACACACCCATACTCGCTACTTATCATCGCAGAGGGCGTCTCTGGCTGAAGCCAGGCGCTCCCCTCTGTCCTCGGTCGACCTGCAGCCCACCGGACCCTATCTTACTACTATCACTCGGGCCGATCCACGACTTTCCTGGTTCGTGCGACTGTCAACGCCCGAGGCGATCAACCATACATTCTTCCACTCATTTGTACCGCATGACTTATTGAGCAGTAAATCCACATACACACCAGCATCTCCAAACCATCTTACGTCGTGATTAGTGATCGAGTAGACCTCTACATAGTCTGCAGACCAAACCCGTATGGGAGGGACCAAGGCTGGGAGCATGGAACAGTAAAAATCCGAGCATGGTCACTCGCCCGCTTCTCCCGTGACTCCGTTCTCTCCATTTGCAACTTGCAAGTCGACCTTATTTAGGGATACGACTACCGGACTGCTGAACTGGGCTGCTTCTTCAGACAGACTGATTGCTCCGCGGAACGATAGATGGGGGTGGGAGTACATATGCACGAAGTTGATGCGATGCTGTTGACTTCCTTTTTGGCAACCCTGCGCTGTTTCCCACAGCCACGTACAGCCAGACCCGCCCCCAAGCCCTCCGCAGGCATACATCAATTCAATAATCCACCAACCTCCGTTCACCAGGCTTTCCCAGGTCCTGTCAGACGTATATCTGCGCAATGCCCTATTTTTCCTCCGCCTCCTCCGCTAACATTGAGCATCGCATCGTGTGATTGTGAAGCTGTCATGGTCTTGGTGAAGGGGGGGCGGCCAACCTGGGGTTTATTGACCCATAACCGCCCCGTAGGGTTAGGGTCGCCAACACCACCGTGACCAACTTTCCAGGACCTCGACGTTTTGCCCACTGACTTGCTGTGGAGTGTCTCATTAAATATACCGAGTGCTGCTTAAGGCGCTTTGGGGGTGCTCTGTCTGTGCAAGTCAATGTTGGTAGGGATGTTCGTGCGCTGGTGTTGAGGAGCGAGGTCTGCGTTCAACATCTTCCCCCAAATGTGGGCCACGCCCGAACAACGCAGCACCTTTCTCACCTGTCCACATCCCTCACACTTAACACAAAGGACTCAAAGGAAGGGCAGGGATCACTCAGCTATTTTTTCCAAACTTGATGAGCCCTACAGCATGCTGTTTCCATATGTAGAACTGTACGTTTGTGTGGTAAATTTCAGGGTTAGATGTTAACCGGCCAGATTGTGTCCCTTTTGCCTCTTCGGACACAACCCTCGAAGGCAGGATGATCCATCTCCTCAGCTGAAAACACAGCGGGTCTGCGGATCAGCTGGGGCGATCCGAAACAAATCATAGTCTCTCCGGCGAGCTTTTCCCTTGTGCTTTCTTGTTCTGTGGTATGTGCTCACTTAGGCATCAGTGCTTTGAAGGATGAAAATGTATCCCTGTATCCCTGGTCTCTGTAGCCAGCGCCAGCGCGGGGTGAACATCTCAACGTTGCATCGACTGAGCCAAGTTCAAGCACTCAACATCTCTCGAGCAGGCGGCCACACAAGATGACGAAGGGCAAAGGAAATCACGAAGTAGATGTTGAGAGCATGAGAAGAAAGACTCAGGTTAAGAAGGGGGATTGAAAGGGATGGGGCTAAAAGGTAAGCGGAAGGGAGGGGGTTACAATTCAAGAGAGAGAAGGAACAAAAGAAAAATTGGGGGTGGGGTGTGTGGTAGGAAAGGTTTGACGATGGGCAGACCATGAGGGGCAGCAGGGGAAGAAGAACGGGGCGACTTGTTGATGTTGATGATGATGATGTTGTTGTTGATGTTGATTTGGATGATGATGATGGTGAAGAGTCGAGGAGTCGGAGAAAAGAGAAAGAGAAGATTTGCCGCATAGACGAGAGGAAAGTGGAGAGAGAAGGGAGAACCCGAGGCCTGGGACGATAGTGATAAAGGCGGAAAGGAAAGAGTAGAGTGAGACCGAGGAAGAAGGAGGCGGGATGGAAAAATAAGCAGACGGGAAGAAGACTGGAAAGACGGGGTAGCAGATTTGGACGGGTTGCCTTGAGATAGCATGGGTTTTTTTCCCCCTTGAGCCGGACCTTGAAGTGAGCGAGCTCATGGGGGGGCGGAAGGGAGAGGCTCTAACCTAAATCGACGTCTCGGAGGGGCGGACCAGGGTCGCAGGCGGAGTACAGGGTATACGAATACGGGCATGGATGCGTCGCGAGTTTCCCGACGACTTCTTGAGGGAGAAATATAAGGATGCTGGCGTGATGAAAAAAAGGCGCCCGCTATGAATCCGCATCCGAGTAGTCCCCTCCCCCAAACCGAAGTGCTCTTATGCCAGACCGTTGCCTGCAAGCTGGCACCGGTCCAACAGCGCATGATAGATAAACTTGTACGCCCCTGCAGAATAAGGAGGTTGAGAGAAGAAGAAGAATGATCAGCCTGTGAATCAACAATTTACAAAACGGCCTAAAAATGGGAGAGGAGCAAACTCACAGAGGTTTCCCTTCATACGACGAATATCCACACTGTACAAGCCAGATAAGTTCTTGATCCTGGTAATCTCAACCGAGAAACGGACCTCCTGTCCACCATCGACCGACCCTTCACCATAGATCGGCGGAGGCATCGCATTCGGATCATCAACCATACCACCAGCTCCCGCGTTCCCAGGCGTAGACGCGCCCGTCGCACTGCCACTTCCACCCGCAGCAGCCGAGCCGAGAGCCATCGTGGCGGACGAAGTCAACGAGGCATTGTTCTTCATCGGAGGACTGCTAGCGGTAATCGTGCCCCGTCGAAGGAAGTTCCGAATGCCCGAACCAGTCTCTGCCCCGCCCAAAACAGCAGACGAAGGGCTGGTCGGAATCCCAGCAGAAGCTTTAGCAGCCGAGCGCTCCATCTCCGCCTCGCTCGGTCGGAAGACAGACGATCGAATGGAGAGTCCTAATCCTTGCGTCGCACCAAGCAGCGTCTTCGCCTTCTTTCGACGAACACACTCCAATTTGAACTCCTCGTCCCGCTCCTTGCGCACCTCAATACCCATCTCGTACAGCGCCTTCCGGACCTCGGCGAACACCTGAGGTGGCGCGCGAGAGGTGAGCGCAGATTGGTCGACCGCACCCAGATGCTCGCGTAGCACCGTGTCCGTGAAAGGTCGAACGAGGGAGAGCTGAGAACCTCCCGCAGGACCCTGAGCAACAGAAGGCGTCGCGCGCGGAGTAGCCGTTCGCGCATCGTCGTCGTCCCCTCCGTGCTCCCTGCTGTTGTTGTTGTTGTTGTTGTTGTTGTTGAGGGCCTTTTGCGCAGAAGCACTCCCAATACTGTCCGGAACCGTCGTAGCCACCGTGGAGCTCGTGTAATGCGTTCCCTGACTGTGCGTCCCGGAAGTCGAGCGCGAAGAAGGCATCGAAGCCGACGGATCAGGGCTACGTTCCGCGCCCGTGACGACAAGCCGAGGGGTCCCATCCTCAAGAGCACCATTCCCACCGTTGCCCGCACGCGAGGGCGTACCCTCCCCACCACCACCACCCTCTTCGAGCTGCTCGACCGTCTCCGACAGACCAAGACGAGAAGGCGTACCAGACGCAAGCGAAGACCGGTCCAGATCAAATGGAGGCTGGTCGGTAAAGTTACCCTTGGAGAGACTCTTCTTCCGGAACCAATCCATCACCTTCTTCGCCGCACTACTCGAGGGTCCCACAGAGGAGCTATCGCCAGCCGAGGAGTCAAAGAAGCCAGGGGAGCGGAAGGAACCATTCGTAGAGCTTCCAGCAGGTCCGAAGGAACCCTTGACGCTCGGAGTCGTGAGCCCAGGACTGGGCGTAGCACCACCCGCTGCCAAATCCTGAGTCTGCCCCTTCGGCGCAGGCGTCGAAGGAGGCTGTTGCTGCGTAGAATCCTTCCTCCCAAACCGAGCAGTCAACCTCCTCTCCTCCTTCACCGCCTTCTGATTCTCCTTCTCCTTCTCCTTCTGCGCAGCCAACAGCTTAGCCTTCTCCCGATCCCGGCTCGCCGGTGATTGCTCGTTCGCCCGGCCGGCAGACACGACAAGACTCATCGCTTTACGACGTCCACCACTTCCACGACCATTCTGCTGCTGCTGTTGCTGCTGGCCCGCGTCGCGTCGACGAATGTCCGTGCTGCTGGGAGGACCCATGACGTTCTCCATAGGCTCATCATCCATGTGCGAAGGTGTACCGACCGGCGAACCGTTGTTAGAGGAAGGCGAATTGTTGCTGTTGCCCAACAAACGAGAGAAGAAGAACTTGTCCGTAGAAAGACCCTTCCTGTGTCGCGCCGCGCGACTCTCGCTCGACTTGGGTGGCGAAGACGTGCTCGCGGGCGCAGTCACCGTGTCCGTAAGCATGCTTCCACTCGTGACCGGCATGGCCGTCCGAGGTCGGGCGGCGTCATTACGACGTCCATTAGCCTTCGTCGTCCCACCATTAACGTTGATATTGTTAGGGACAGGAGGAGCAGGCGAAATGGTGCTAATAGCGCTAATCGTCGAGCCAGCGCTAGACTCTTGACCAGGGAACGCAGCCGGCGACACAGCAGATCGAGATGCAGGCGACGAAGAAGACGTCATGCCGTTGGAGGTAAGAGGAAGCACATCCTCACCCGCCACACTGACAGATCCAGCCGCGACCGAGCTGGCAGTAGGCGTAGCCGAGCCGTCCTGAGCCGCAGCAAAGCTACCCGTTTTCTGCTGCTGAGGCGTCTTCGCGCTGCCCTCACCACCGGACGACGCAACCTTGGAAGGACTCGCCGTGGGAGGAGTCTTGACTTCCGTCACAGGACTAGGCATGCCCATACCACTCCCACTACCACTGGCCGTCCGAGATCCAGATCCAGATCCAGATCCAGAAGGAGGAGGAACACCTTCGTTCCGCTTAGGCGTCCGGTTCAACTCAGCCTGGATCTGTTTCTCAGCATCAGGAACAATCGTCGTTTTCCCTTCCAACACAAACGCGTTGTTCGAAGCCGCATGATTGCCACCGGCACCGGCGGCGGTGGACGACGGGCTGTAACCGGACCCAGAAGGCTTCCTACTCGAAGGCACCGAATCCACACGCGGTACCTTGGGAACAGGTGGCACGACATCATTGCTGTGCTGACGCGACGACGCCGACCGTTTCGCGTCAGCCGACGTAGTCCGACTATCATACTCGAGTTGGATCGTATGACGCTGATGTTTCGAGCCTGCGGACTGTTGCTGTTTGGCCTCTTCGGCTGCTACCATAGCTTGCGAGGGCGTAGGAGCTCCAGCGTTACGGGAATGGTTCCACCCACCCGGTGCGGCAGCTGGCGCCTCGGCGGCCAGGATCTCCATGTTCGGTCGCGGGTAGCCTGCACCCGTAGCGCCGAAGGGCGAAGGTGCAGCCGTAGGAGTCGGCATAGCTGTCGTGGGGCGTTGGGTGGTCCGACCGCCGTGGTGAGTGGCCCCACCGGCGGCTGCAGACGCGGTCGTCGGTACCATGCCGGATGAAGACTTATGACCTGCGTCCTGTCCCAGTCGATCAGGCACGGTGGAGGTAGTAGCCATCGCGCTCTGATGGCGCTGTTGGCGGGTATCGAGAGGGAGACCGTTGCTTGCTGTGCTTCCACTGACGCTGGAGGTACCAGCGGCGCCGAGCAAGAGACCGTCGGCTGCGGTTTGACTGCGACCCATCGCCAAGTTTTGCTGGATGCGGACCTTCTCCTGCGCGAGCATTTGTTGGTGGTATGCCTGCCTTTTCCGTGTCTGCTGTTCCTTGGCGGCACGTTCGAGTTCGTCGACGCTGAACTTGAAGAGCTCCACGTACGGGCTGAGCCAAGGGTGGGCCATGACCATGGGCAGGGTTGCTCTGAGGAGAGGGTCAGGGACGAGCATCTTGCTGAGCAGATCGCGAGGTTGTTCGGTGATGTAATCCGGGAAGGAGAGAGGGGTGGCCATAATGTACTTGTAGAGGAGGTTGATGTTGTCACCATCTGGATTTTGGGGGTCGTCGTCGAAGGGGAGGTAACCGGCGAGCATGGCGTAGAGGATGACACCGCATGACCAGACGTCGACTGCGGAACCTGCGTAGAGACCGTCCTGGACGACGAGCTCGGGAGCGGCATAGCAAGGCGATCCACAGCTGGTGGCCATGAGATCATCGCGCTTGTCCTCGAAGTTGTTGGCGAAGCCGAAGTCGGTGATGATGACGTTGCGGTTCCTGTCGAGGAGGAGGTTTTCGAGCTTGAGGTCGCGATGGATGATCTTCTTCTGATGGAGGTAGTAGACACCTGAGATGAGCTGGGCGAAGAGTTTGCATGCGTCCTTTTCCTTGAGATACTTGTGCGCGAGGATGTGATCGAAGAGCTCTCCACCTGTGATGAGGGAGATGGGGGGAATCATTTTGTGTCAGTTTGGAAAGAGGGATATGAGAGAAGGGGAGCGTGCGTTTGAAGAAGAAAAGTACACACCTGATGCGTATTCGAGAACGATGCCGATGTATCTGTCTGACTCGATGACTTCGAATAGCCTGACAATGTTCGGGTGGCAGATGTCCTAATATAGATAGAGGCGTCGAAGATTAGCAGGGATGGAGAGAATGAGAGGTGGAGAGAAGAAAGTACTCACCTTGAGGACCTGAATCTCCCGCTCGACCTTGGTCATCTTAGCCGGATCCTTGTTCGAGCTATCCAAACGCAATGGCCCCTGATCCCCACCGACGACCTTATCACGCTTGATGAGTTTGACAGCGACTTCCTCACCCCACTCGCGATGAACACCCAGTTTGACTTTGCCGAACTCGCCCTCGCCCAAGGTCTGGAGGAGGAGGTAGTTTCCGAAGTATACTTGCTGTCGACGTGGGTGTGCTGCGAAGTAGGTGACTGCTGCGGGGGAGGTGAGGGGTACGCCTGCGGGTACGAGGGGTGCGGAGGGTGCTGATGCATTGTTGCTGGCTGTTAGCTGTTGCTGCTGGTGGTGGTGCTGCTGATGCTGCTGCTGGTGGTGGTGTTGCTGCTGCTGCTGCTGTTGGTTGTGGTGATGGGATGAGGAGTGGTGATGCTGAGCCCCACCCATGGTTGGATGAGCGCTTGCCCTGCGCTCGGTGTATGCTGGGTCGGATGGGTTCATGGCGTGTATATACGAGAGAAGTCTTGGAGGAGTGATTTATAGAGAAGAGGGAGAACTCTTTGTGTATATGTTGGATGGATGTTCTGTCGAGTGCTGAGCGAGTGAGCGAGTGTGTGAGAGGGTGAGAGAAGTAATTGATCCTCCTTGTCGTCTGGCGTGCGCGCGTGTGTGTCTGCCTCCCTCGCTCCCTGTTTCCGACTGTCCTGAGTTTGTCCTTTGCTGCTGTTGTTATCCTTCCCTGTGTGCTCGCTGTGGCTGTCGATATCTCAATGGCGGGAAGGAGGAGAAGGGAGATGGTAGGACAGACAGAAGGAGGAGGGGGAGATGGAGAGACGAGGTGGGGGAGGGAGGGAGAGATCGTCCTCGCGTTGCTTTTTCCCCTTCCAATTACAACGCCCTCACAACCCATATTGTAATACGCCCCACCTCCCTGGCCTCCTTACAAACACAACCCAATTACCCCTGGTTTATCTTTCCATCACTTCACAACAGCCAGCCAGCGCCAAACTGAGACTGGGATCCGCTCCAGAAGAAAAGAACAAAGCCAAAAAAACAAAGTCAACACCATCCAAACGCGTGAGATTTCACTGCGAACGAACGCGTGGAAATAATTAAATTCTCTTGGTACCCCACACACACACCACCTCCAGTCCAGCCCAGCAGCTAGCCCCCACGCGAGACCATCACAACACACTCACTCTGACCGGCACTTCGGACCGAGTGAGGCATTCGAGCAAGGATGGATGTTCGCAGCACATGTATAGATGTTGGTGTATTGGTTTAGATGCTGGAGGGATAGCGAGACCCTGGTGGGATGGAACCTGGTGCGAGTCTGTAAATACGGGAAGAAGAGCAAAGAAGCAGTAAGGGTAACCCTCATTCCTCAGCACCCACGGTCCCTCCGTAATAAACCAGGTCAGAGGTCCGTCCTTCGAAGTGAGGAGCGAAAGCCAGCTCATCCTTGATCGTCGTCCTTCCTTGCGGCAGTACCCTCGACACCCTCCTCGTCTCCATCCCGCTGAGAAACCAACGGCCTCGAGCTCGTGCTCGCCTCCGCCTCCTCAGTCCCCACATCCGCAGAAGAGAACAAGTCCGGCGGAGACGTCCTGGACGAATCATTACGAATCATCCCACCCGGCCTCGTCGTTGTTGAGGCTTGCCCCTGCCCCTGCCCCTGTCCCGTGCCCTGTGTCTGCGTCTGCGATTGGGACCGAACAAGAGGCGGCGACAACGGTGGCACCTGACTTCCCTCCTGCGCCGCCCCAGATCCAGACCCAGACCACCCGCCAAACAACGAAATAACCGACCGCCGCTGAGGCAACTGTTTCGCACCCGCCGTAGCAGAAGATCCCACACCCATCCCACTCCCACTCGGAACACCAACCCCAGAAACAGGCCGTCGTCTCTCCGTCCAACTACCCTGGCCCTTCGCATAATTCTCCCTCCCACGACTCTCACTCCTCTCCCTCTCCCTCGGATCACGTCCTCCAGGGGTCTGCACCTGAGCCTGCGCAGCCGCTTCCGCCCGAAGCGCCTTCCGACTCCGTCGACGAGGTACAGGCGTACTAGGCTGCGACAGCGCTCGCGATCGAGGAACGCCATCAGCTCCAGGAGGTAGAGAACGCGCC
Organism: Tilletia walkeri; assembly: GCA_009428295.1. Taxonomy (NCBI): domain Eukaryota; kingdom Fungi; phylum Basidiomycota; class Exobasidiomycetes; order Tilletiales; family Tilletiaceae; genus Tilletia; species Tilletia walkeri. Next base: position 68,947 of record RDSH01000049.1, read on the forward strand.
ATCCCTCCCGTCCCACTCGCATAGCCAATCCCAAGTCCGTGTCCGTGTCCGTGCGTGCTCGAGGACGAGGGCATCACTATCGGAACCGCACTCGGAGTTGGCGTCGCCAGGAGCAACAGCTGGCCCGTACTCAGAGCACTGATCGAAGCAGAAGGTGTCGGTCCGCCTCCTCCTGCCGCATTTGAGCTAGATCCTCCCACAAAGCTCAACCGCGGCGTCCGATAGAGCGGCAACAACCCTCCACCAGTAGTAGTAGTAGCCCCAGAAGCCGCCCCAGCCCGACCCGGCGTGACAGGAACACTCATCGCACTGCTATTCCTCATCATCCCATTCGACGTCGCCGATCCCACAACAACATTATTCCCGCCCGACGATGCAACAACACCTTCCAAGCTCACAGGTATCACACCCACCGTATTCGACAGACCCGGCCTTCCCGGGCTCGCTCCACGAACACCCGCACCCGCACCCGCACTCCCCAGCGCAAAGAGCATCCCAGGTGGAGATCCAGCAGCCAAGAAGGCCGTACCCGTCCCATCCAGCGCAGTCGTAGTCCGACCTCTCCGATTAGCTGCTGCTGCCATACTCAGCGATGGGATCGGCGTAGGTGAGCTCTGGGTATGTTCTGGGACCGGCCGACGCACTGGGAGGCCGATAAGGTCTGCCGCGGTGGGTTGATGAGAGGAGGAAGCTATTGCTGAGCTTTGGATGCTGAGTGCGTCGGGCTCAGCTACGAGCGCTCCGGATTCGCCGAGTATGAGTTTGTCGTCAACCGACGAGGCACCACCTTGGACTCCAGCTCGCTCATCATCGTCAACTTCCCCTCCTTCTTCTTCCTCCTCCTGGACATCGCCCAACACCTCTCTATGCTCTCTAGCCGCTTCTTCACCCTGGCCCATATTTCCATCAGAACCCCGTGCCTCCCCCTGATCATCATCATCATCATCATCATGCCGCCTCGTCAACAAGAACACCCCCGCAAACGTCGTCCCACACCCAAACAAGAAGTTGATAAGCCGATGCGCATCCATATCCTCGAAATCGCGATACAGCACCGCCGAGCCCACGATGGCCATGATGGTGAATAGCGTGAACATCGTCGGGATGACCTGTCGACTGTCGAAGCGCTGGAGGGCGCGATTGAGGAAGGTGATCTGCAGGACGGCGGTGGAGGCGAGGACGAAGGCTAGGATGTAGGTGATTGGGTGGCGGAAGAGTTCGAAGGGAGATGGTCCTGCGGAGAGCATGGAGGATATGCCCTTCGTCGAGAGGACCGTGAAGCCGCCTAGAGAGAGAGAGAGAGGGACGATCTGTTTAGAAGGACGCAGCACGATCAAGCTATGTACGCGTATAGAGAAACGTACCGAAGATAGCGCATGTCCCCACGTCAAGCAGCACGAACTGATCCCCCAACCTCGTCAGACTAAGAGCCGCAAAGACCGCACCCAGACTGAGGACGACAGTCATATAAATCAAGAAAACACTCCTCCGAATCGCATCCCACAACGCATCCGGTCCCAAGGCCGGATCGTCCTGCCTACTCGAGAACACAACAGTGACAGCCCCCAAGATCGCCAAGAAGATCCCCCCCAGATCCCGAAGTCGGAATCGCTCGTGGAGTAAGATGGGCGCGATGATGACGTTGGAGAGTAAAGCTACTGCTCCGAGGGGGGCGACGAGGGAGGCGGGTGCGAAGCCGTAGGAGATGAAGTTCCCTGCTTCTCCCAGAGTCATCAGCCCTATTCCGCACCACCAGAGGCGGGAGCGGAGGAATTTTGTGTTAGGCCCTGGACGAGGGTTCGTAGAGGACGGAGCTTGATGGGAACTCCGGCGGGAGAGAAGGAGTGGTTGGCTCTCGTCGTCGTCGCCGTCGTCGTCGTCGTCCTCGGTTGTTGGTTGGTGGGTCTCGTACTCGACGTCGAGGAGTTTGGACTTGCTTTGGCTGGGAGGAGAAGGTGTGGAGTCTACTTCGGTGCTGGAACCGGATCGTTCCTGAGATTGAGACTGAGGCTGAGACTGAGGCTGAGCTGACAATGAGTGCGATGCTTCGTCCGTCAACTTGGAGCGTGGGGCAGGGGAAGGGGATCCAGGCTGCGAGGTTCGATTTGGTGAAGAGGAGGAGGACGATGCTTCTGATTGGGCGATGGTCTCCATGCCGTGTCGAGGTGTGAGATGTTGGCTGGTGCGCGCTGAGGCTAAGGGCGACTCGGACTCTTCCTGGATGGTGTCGACTTGTACCCTGAAGCGCCGATTCCCCGCGTACTTCCCCTCTTCCTCCTCCTCCTCCTCCTCCTCCTCCTCCTCATCGTCAAACCCATCCTGATCATCAAACCCGTCCTCGTCGTCATCATGCTCATGCTCGTCGTCGTACTCCTGCTGCTGCTGTTCCTGCTGGAGTCGGATATGGGCCATCTTCTGAACATTGAGAGCGACACTGATGATGATGTTGGCTGTGATGGCGATGACGATGCCGATGAAGGCCGGCCGTTTGCCGACTGATGCTGGACCGGCTGATGCTGAAGTGGGGCTGAGCATGTCGCTGAGGGAGGAGGAGAGATGCTCGAGCCATGTCTGCTGGAGGAGTATCAGAGGCGCTGCCATTATTGTGTGCAGTAGTCAGCACCTGCAGCGCTTTGAGCGACGGCCGTTTTCGAGGACTCCCTTCTTCTTTCCCTGTTGAGAGCGAGCGACTGGCTGTGAGTGAGTGAGTGTGTGAAGGTGTGGGAGGAGCTCACCATCAGCAGCAGCGAGCTCGACCTCATCCTCAATCGTCTCCTTCAAAAAAGCTCACAGTGAGACGCCGTCTTGTAATCTTTCTCGGCCGAAAGCAGCGCCGGAAAAGACCGGAGTAAAGTCCCGGAATAATCCGGACTGCGACCCACCTCGTCCCAAGAAGAAAGTTTTGACCCTCGCCATCAGCAGCGACCCATCGACAGCATCGACAGCAGGAAAGATGATACTCACTCGCATGGGAAGCAGCAGCGCACTCATCATGGCCACCTCGTCTTCAGCCAGAACCATGCGCACAATCACAGGCGGCCAATCGATCAGCATGTTGGGCAGAACGACAGCAGGATCAGGATCAGCATCAGCATCGAGCTCGTCGTCCACAACACTCAGGTTACCACTTCCCTCTTCTGCGCGATATCTATCCTCATCATCATCACCAGGGGCTGGAGCACGACGGACAGTATCTTCCTCCTTCCTGCTCGCCAGCTCCCGACACATCGTAGCAGCCCGGCATCCTACAACACTCGCACTCGCAGGATCAACACGCTCCCTCTCCCTCTGGCCCTTCTCCCGATCACAACAACCACAACCCTCCCAGGAAGCAGTAAGCTCAGCAGAGGCGCACGTCCAGCAGACCGCACACGATGCCAAGGAGTCCCTCGCTTCTACCGCTTCGGACGCCCAGCAGACCATCGTCAACACAGCGGCCGACATCTCCCACAAGACGACCGAGGTCGCTCATAATGTACAGGAGGGTGTCGTCAGTAGTTCCCAGGCCGTGTCTCAGCTCGTCTCGACTGTCGCCTCCGGTGGTGAATTACCACACACTCCAACTTTCACCGAGCTCGGACTTGGGACTTCGTGGTGGCCCCCGACTGGCTGGCTCCAGATCTTCCTCGACTATATGACTAGCACGACGGGCTTACCCTGGTGGGCAACGATCATCGGCACCACTGTCACTCTCCGCTTCTGTCTGGCCCCTCTCCTGATCTACGTCCAGGGAAACACAATCCGACTGGCGAACATCCAACCGAAGTTGCAGAACATCATGAATGACATCTCTCATGCTAAAGCGACGGGAGACATGGCTTCCCTCCAGGCTCAATCACAACGCGCTCAACAGCTCTTCCGGGAGAACAACTGTCATCCACTGCGTTCCTTCCTCCTCCCTCTCGTCCAGATGCCCATCTTCGTATCCTTCTTCTTCGCACTTCGCGGTATGGCCTCTGCCGGTCTGCCTTCCCTCAAGGACGGTGGACTGGGCTGGTTCACCGACCTCACCTTGGCCGATCCGTACTACATCCTTCCCGTCGCCAGTTCGGCTCTCACCCTTCTCGTGCTCGAGACCGGCGCGGAGACGGGCACCAACTCAGCCATGGCCAACCCGCAGATGAAGGTGATGAAGAACGTCCTGAGAGGGTTCTTGGGTGTTGCGACTTTCTTCATTCTTGACTTCCCAACAGTGAGTTTAGGCTTCGTCTATGAATTGGAATTCGCCTTACTGATTATTAATTTTTTCCATTATTTTTCGCCCCAGGCCGTCCTGCTGTACTGGGTCACCAACAACAGTTTCTCCCTCCTCCAACTCCTCGCCCTCCGGACCCGCTTCCTCCGCACCCGTCTCAACCTCCCCGAACGCATCGTCCAACCCCCCGCACCCGTAACACTCACCGCAGGATCAGGCGGCTACCGCGCCGCCCCCGTCGCCTCCAAGGACGTCGGTTTCTGGCAGGGCATCAAGCAAGGTATGGATTCTGTCAAGGGTATGGATGCGCAGAGACGCGCGAATGCTCCTACGGCTCTGCGTCGGCCTGCTTCTGCTGCTGGTGGTGCGGAAGAGGGCGGGTCTGTCGCGGCTGTCGCTAGGGATCGAGCGTTGAAGGCTCTCTATGAGCAGGGCGGGATGGGGGCTACTGCTAATGCTGGGGTGTCCGACTCGGCCGCTTCGCCCCCTTCGACTCTGAGTGGGTCGGCGGGTGTCAGTCCTGGGGAAGTCATGAAGGGGATGGAGACGGAGGAACGGAATGCTCGCATTCAGCATGCTCGGGCACGACGTGCGGCCAGGAGACGGATTTGAGCCTCCCCCCCCACGGCTTGGTCGGATTTCCTGACACATTCCTTTTTCACCTGGAGTGCTATATTCCTTTCCCCCTTTACAAGCCCACCACTCGCACCCTTTCGAAATTCAAAATCCCTTCGTAATGCATCTCCGTACTCCCTGCTGCCATCATTTGAGAGGACAGCTTCCGGCTCAGATCCGGGGCTAGGAAACGTCGAAGGTACGCGTGTATTTCAGAAAAAGCATTTACAGACTACCATAGATGGAGGGGAGGAATGAAAGGTTCAAGCCAGGAGGGGGGGGGGGGGGGGGGGGGGGGGGGACGGGAGCCTCTGGGAAAAAGGGTTGGAAGAGGGCGGACCTTAGTTCTGTCGCAAAGGAGAATTGTCGATTGGGAGCGTAAGAAATGGCAGGTGGAGTGGACCTTGCTGTCTGAGGAACGACGCGACCGGGGGAGAGGGGGCGTTGTCGCTGCTGATACGAAGATTAACGTACGGGGTGTCGGGGGATTGGCAACGCGGACAATGATCGTTCGGGAAAGTCGCTGATGCACGGACTCGCCGTCGACAGGGGTTGGGGTTGGGGTGGAGGTAGGATGAGGAGTAGGTTTCGAGCCGCCGGAGGTATATGGGTGTGGGTTGGGTTGAGAAATTGGTCGGATTCGAAAACAAGGGCGAGGGGAGGACGAAAGGTCGATCGCGCGAAAGAGAGGGAATCGGGTTGGAAAGAATCAATCGAGCGCAGGGACCGAAGGGAACCGGAAGAAAAGGAAGAACCGGGAGACAGATCCAGAAAGACGGAATTTCGTGACCAATGGGAAGGGACAGTCGAGGGACGAAGGGAACCGCTGATCCGCCTCCTCAACAGTTGCACGCGTCATTACTCTGACCCTGCCCACCACGCAAATCAACACCCCCTCTCCCATTCGCACCAATCGTCGACCCTCTCCCCCCAGCCCCACCCGCACCCGCACCAGGACCCTGACTCGGACTCCCCAACGGCAACTTCCTCGCAATACTAGTAAACAGCTCCGACACATTCGAAGCATCCTTAGCCGAAGTTTCGAGGAAGAGGAGACCTTCTTCATCTGCGAAGGCGCGGGCTTCCTCTGTGGGTACCGCTCGACGGGTGGCGGCGAGGTCGAGCTTGTTCCCGGCGAGGGCGATGATGATGTTGGGGTCTGCTTGCCTTTGAAGTTCGCGGATCCATGCTTTTGCTTTTTCGAGAGAGGACTGTTTGGGGGAGAGGGAGGGAATGAAGGGATGTGAGTTTTGGACGGGACGAATGTGTAGAGGAGGAATTGTAACTGACTGCCTGTGTGATATCGTAGACTACTACGGCACAGTTGGCATTTCGGTAGTACATGGGCGCAAGAGACTTGTATCTGGTAGAGCAGACGTGTGGTTAGGAGCGATGAAGATGTGACTAAAATATGCAATCTCGTGCTGGTGCTCACCGTTCTTGCCCTGCAGTATCCCTGAGAACACGAGGAGCATGAGTCGAAGAAGGGTCAGTTCATGAAGATTCTTCGGAAGCGCAGTAGCATTTGCGAAAGCTTACCAGATTTCAAACTTGATGGTTGTTTGGGGGTCGAGACTGAGCGTTTGAGTGAGGAAGGCAGCTGCGCAGACGTGAGGGTAATAAGGGTCAGCTTGGGAGAGGTACGTTCATAGAGCCATGCAGACGTTACTACACACCTCCGATTGTGCTTTCTCTGTAGTCATCGAACTGGTCCTTGACGTAGCGGAGTACGAGACTGGGGGGAGAATCGTGCTTGACAGAATCAGTACATGCACATCCCAATGATCACTCTGCGTTTGAAGCAGTCCTCACCTGGACTTGCCGACAGCGGACTCGCCTGTCAGATGGAGATCAAGGAGGAAGGAAAGGTATGGTCAAGATCGCTGTTGGGGTGGATGAGGTGGCGGGGGGCAATGAATTATTGTCGCTTCTCCTCTTACTCACCCAGAAGGACGAGCTTGAACTGATGCATCTTGACACCGCCTGCTGCACCTGCACGATTCTGGGCCATTGTTTTTGTGTGTTGGTTGGATTTGTTAGGATTGGAGACGAGGGTTCTGAGGTAATGGGAGAGGGGGTCCAAGAATTGCTCCTGTCTTTGGTGGTGTTGGTTGTTGTTGGTAGTTGGTGACGGGGGTCCGAATCAGCTGAGAGAGAGAGGTGCTGTGGGCGGAATCTCGCTGAAGATGGGTCGGGTGGAAGGAGGGGATATGCTGTCTGTTGAGAGGGAGGCTGGGCGTGTAGCTGGGTGAGATGATGTTGTGGTTGTTGATGGCTGTGATGAGGGAAAGGTTGCGATGGGTGATGATGCTGTTGTTGTCTTGTCTCTCTCACGCAGCAACAATCCCACCAAAACACAGCACACACTCAGCACACACTCAGCAGAACAGCAAGAAGTCTACCACAGCATCTATACTTGCATTCACATCAGTCAAAGCAGAAGTAAAGGGCAGCAGGCAGGGAGTGTTGTTGTATATATGTATGCTGCCAGCAGCAAGCGCATGTTTTGATCTCTCTCTCTCTCAACACTTGGGCCGCACTCCGCAGTCAGTCACCCAGACCACGTGGTTGACTGCTCTCGGCCGAGAACCTTTTCCAACCCGCCTCACCTCATCATCGACCAGAAGACAGGCTGCTTCCCGCGCTCAACCACCACTTCCACCGCGGCAGCAAGAAGAAAAAAGAATAACACGTCGTCGGATTCAAGTCATCTGCCAATCAGTCTTCTCATCCACAGAGACTCACGTGCACTTGCTTTCCTCCGCCCGAAAGCGCCGCAAAGGTCAAAAGCGATCCGAACTACTATCGACTGGAAGTTCGCACAAAGGACGAAGCGATCGACTCTTTCTTGAGCTGGACCCACCGTACACTCGAAGGAGAAACCCTGAGCATCAACCCATCCCTAGCGTTCCGGCTACCCCCCTTCTTCTTGACTCCGAATCAAGTTGCTCGGCATTGGGGAAGAAAGGGAAACCGCGCGAAAAAAAGACAACCGACCAGCGAGCTTGGGAAATCATCGAGACGAGTACTGAGGTACACCTGAGGATCGAGACACGCGCGTGCTACGACTTCACAACTGAGGATCCCTTGAGCTTGCCCCTGTGAGCGCTGAGCCGACACTTAGAGGACAAGACCATCTGGTATCCATCGAGAAGTCATCGGAGACCAGACGAAGGGAAAGGAAGGAAAAAAACTTTCCCCCAAAGCGAGCGAGCGAGCGAGTCGAAGAAAACGAAAAAAGAGCTAGAGAGGCGTCTCCTCAGAGAATCAAAGAAGGGATGGACAGATACTCTGCACACCCACCCGGTCCCCCAGGATCACGCCCTTACGAAGGAGCCTACCCTCCCGGACCACCACAAGCTTCCTTCCCATACCGAACAGACCCATACGCAAACGACCCTTCAGCCTACCCACCGCCCTCCCATTCCGGCCCTGACTATGGCGGCGGCGGCGGCCCTGCCAATGTATACGGTGCTCCACCACCACCGTCCGACAGGTATGCAGCCTATGGCTCTGGCGGGCCCGGTGGAGTCATGTCTCCAGGCAGGCCAGAACCACCGAGAGGTTTTGCTCCTGCTGGCGGACCACCGCCTGGTGTGAGTTCACACTATGGCGCCCCTTATGAGTGTGAGTTTCCTTTTTTTTTCTCCCTTTTTCTTCCACCGCGTTCGCCCTTCCGCTTGAGAGCGTTCCTACTCGTCGTTGCTTGGAAAATGCTTCTCTGAGGCCCCAAAAGTTACGGTTGAGGGGAAGTACTTGTCGTCTACGTTCGTTCCATTGAGCGGAAGGTCTTTGGGGACAGACCATCGTCAACGACTCAGACGGAAGGCACGCTCGCTCGCTCGCATCTTTCAATTTTGCCTCTTCTCATGCCGAAGAGTGAATGCGCAGATTTCACGACAAGACAAGCATGCAACAGCGAAATCAAGCCATCGATGATCAGCCAAATCTAGAGATCCTGAATTCATAGACTGACCTTTCCTTCACCGGATTCTTCGTTCCCATTACCTACCATCCATTGGACCTTCGTTCTCTCTTCTTTTGACCTCCAGCTGCCCCCTTCTCAACCGCCCCACCAGCCATCTACGGCCGCGATCGTCCATCTTACGATTACGATGCTCCAGCTGGCGGGCCCTACGGTGGTGGTGGCGGCGGAGGCTATGGTGGTGGCGGCCCACCCCCCGGTCGTTCCGGTCCACCCCCTGATCGCTATTCTCGCCCCGAACGCGATTATGGAGGCGGAGGTCGATACAGCGGTGGTAGTGCCGGTGCCGAATCACGCTATGGTCGTCCTCCGCCTGGTGGTGGTCATGATCGGTACGAGGACCAATTTGACGACCGCGGTCCTCCTCCCGGCCGCTTTGGTGGCGGCGGCGGAGAGGGTGGCGGTGATAGGTATGGCGGTGGCGGTGGCGGCTTTGAGCCGCGCGGTGGGTATCGCGGCCGTGGTCGAGGAGGAGGCTTCCGAGGCGGACGTGGTGGTGGACGTGGAGGATTCAACAACGATTGGAATAACCGGGGCGATCCTGGGGCTCCTGTGCATGAGATGTCGAAGAGCGAGCATGAGCAACTTACGCGTGAGCGATTGCAGAGGGAACGACCTTGTCGGACTTTGTTTGTTCGTAACATCAATGTGAGTCTTGCATTTGTGTCCCGTTTTCAAGATGAGGCTCCTATTGGGAAACTGATGACTCTGAATGGGTTCTATGCTCAGTTCGACACGACTCCGGGACAGATCAGAGGACTGTTCGAGCAGCATGGCGAAATCAAGACGTTCTTTGACCTCTCTCAGAAACGCGGTCTCGTGTTCATTACCTATGTGAGTGCTGTTGTTAATATGTCGAGATCTGTCAAAACAGCGTTGCTGAAGAAGAAGTTGCGATTCTTGAACATCAGTTTGACATCAGAGCGGCTGAGCAAGCAAAGAGCATGTTACACGGTACTCTCATTTCCGGTCGTCCTGTGAGTCGGGTCTCATCCATGAAAGTCTTGAGAGCGAACTAGGGCTTTGAGACTGAATCTTTGTTTTGCCCTTTTCAAAGCTTGACATTCACTACAGCTTGCCACGAGAGGAAGAGCAGTCGCAACACTGTGATCGGGACAAGAATCAGGTCAGTACATCAATATTGAACACCGGACCTCTGGGGAACGAGGAAGATCAATGAGCTGACGCTCCCCATCTGATGATGAATGATGTGTAGGGTACGATCTTTATCATCCTGAAATACTCGAAGCAGCCTCTTGAGGACGAGGCTCTGCGGACATACCTGGAGAAGTACGGCGAGGTCAAGCACATTCGCCCGTACAAAGACAATCCGTAGTGAGTGGTGGGAGGTCAATGACGATCAACAGCTGCACTTTTTGTCTGAGACACATCCCTCCTGCGATTAAAGTGCACGATTTGTGGAGTTCTTTGACTCCCGAGCGACGCTCGCTGCGTATGATCAACTCCCTGATGCGGAGTTCATGGGTTCGAAGTGGGATGTCAAGTTTGCCTGGGACTTTGTCGAGTACGTTTGCATTCTCTCATTCGAGTCACTTTCTTCGCTTTCTGAAATCATGTGGACTGATCGATTCCATTCGCGATTCGCAGGCGGATCTCTCCTCGCCACCTCCGTCAACCGGACTACCAAACTCGTGACCCGCGAGAAAGCTCGCCTGGTCGCAGTAGCGGCCCGCCTGCTGGATATGGTCCGCCCACTGGCCGACCTGCAGGACGATATGAGGAACGGCCACCCTTTGCTGCCGGGGGTGGGGGTCCTGCTCCATACGCCCGGGAAGAATACGGTCGTCCGCCTCCTCCTGGACCTGTCCGAGGTGAGTCGAATTCAACATCTTCCACCCGTCCCGCTTGAAAGGGTGTCTGCGATGGGAGCAGAAGAGCATGTTCAACTGATTGACACCACCGTGATGGGTTATTTCCTTTTTACCTTTCCACCCCCCCCAGAATATGGCGGTCCGGCTGGTATGAGTCCCGTCACTCCCGCCGCTGGCGCATTTGCTCCCCCGGTCGACGACGCCGGTGCTGCGGAGCGTTTGCAACAGGCGCAGAAAGTCCAAGCGGTGAGCCACATCCCGGTATCACTTCGTTTTGATTCGCTCCGCTAATACTGACATACTTGTTGTGATATCTGGTTTGACAAACTAGCTCTTGGCTGCACTTGGTCGAGCTGGAGCGTCTACCCCGACTACCGTGGGCGCTGATCCCGCTGCTGGAGCGAACGCGGCCCCGTCAGCTCCTTCGACTACGACTGCACCCACTGCAGGTTCTTCGGCTCCTGATGCACCCGCGGCCAGCTTGCCCGCCAGTGTGCTTGCTTTGCTCCAGTCTTCGGGAGGGTCTACGACGAACGGTGGTGCAGGTGGACCGGCTGCGCCTGCTTCGAGCTCTGCGGCTCCTGCCAGTACTTCGGCCCCTGCGTCTGCTGCTGGTAATGCGCCGCCTGCGAACATCTTGGCCATGTTGGGAGGCCAGAACGGAGCCAAGTGAAAGAAAATTCGAGTCTTTTGCCCCCCTCCCCTCTTTGAGCATCTTTCCTTCTTCGGCGGGAACGTCGTTGGACGACTTCCTCGCGTTCTCTCGCCTGGCATGCCGTGTGTTCTGTCCAGCCTTTGTCATTAATCTCCCTTTGGGTTTCTCTCGCCTCTTGCCTCTTACTTCTGGCTGGGAAATCCAGGCCTTTTTTCTCTACATAACGTGTTCGTAGCGTCGGTATGTGCGTGAACGCCTGAGCATAGATCAGCAGCAGCTCTCTTCCTGCTTCCTGACTTCTTGCCCTCATGGCCTCATCCGCCGACGCCTCTTTCCCAACTTCCTCGTCCATGCCTCGTCTTTGTCACCGACCATGACCATCCCAAGCCCCCAGCGAGACTCGGGCTCACGAAAAGGATGATTCTCTTCACCGCCCCCACACTGCGTACCGGGGCGCGGTGCCCATACGAGACCCGCACCCCCTTGCAAACGCGCGGTAGACTTCTGCCCAACCGCGCCCATGCCGAACTTTTTCTGCTCGCAAGATTCAAGATCACACGACAGTCAACCACTTCATGCTTCATTGACTACTACTGATGACCTTGCCGGCGGCGTAACACAGTTCGTTTGTTTCACTGACAAAGAGCGAGAACACTGCTGCAGTGCCCTGGAGTGCGCCAGGAACAAAGATTTCGACAATCTCATGCAGGGTTGCCAGCGGTTGATTCGGCATGTGCGGGAGACGGTCGGACTTTTTCCGTGCGTGTCTGAATCTTGCCTGCTTCCCTCATCTTAGCCCCTCTCCACACACTTCCATGGTCGGCCCCAGACAGGGCAACTGAGGATGACGATAGCGTGCTGCCGGCTCTGGATTGCGGCTGCTGTGAAAGGCCAGCAGATCTCCGGCGGGGCTGCGTATTGGGACGGGCGGTTGTTGTTGGCTGTCGCGCAAGTAGCTGATCGCTGATACAGTTAGCAGCGTTCAATAATTCAGTGTCCGAGCGGGTGAGTGGAATTGCACTCTGTGTCCCTGATCATCTCCCCGAACTTATTGCATATCTTAGATTTCTCAGAAGATCAAAACAGCTAGCTATTTGTTAGAGGCATGCCATCGACGATAGGAAAGCGGGGCGGGAGCGCGAGAGGTTGGGATATCGAGTGATAAGCAAACAGAGCTGAGCGCTACCATCACTCTGTCTGCATACAAGAAGGACGAGTTCTGAGTCCCGCACGGCTGACTGCTCTCTCTCCCTTCCCACAACGCTGTCTCCTCCGTCTGCTCATCCTTTCATCCTTATCCACTCTGCACTGATGTACAGCCAGGATAACATGCGACTTCTTTCGCCAACCTCAACCTCATTCTCACGGATGGACAGCAACGATGATGTTCAACCATATGCCTGGCGAGACTATCCATCCCGTGCCTCATCATCCTCACTCGATCTCTCCATCAGCTATCACGAGAATGACCACCTGATACCATCATCCCCTTCAAATCCGGGCTGGATCTCAGCATCCAGCCAATTTTCCAGGGCCAACAAGAGAACGAAGCGACCCACACTCTGCCGATGGTCGGTCCTCTTCGCCATCACCATCATCGCGACCACTGGATACGTCGTCTATCTGAATCGAGCCATGGCGACATCCTATTTACACAGCTTCCTACAATCAGGGACACCAACACCCCTGCTTCCGTCAAAGCCTGACGCAGAAGTAGAATACTCGAAGAACGCAACCAAAGCACTCTCCTTACCACTCCCCATCCATCTACACCACCCACCACCCAAGTCAACATCCTTCCCTCACTTCGACCTGGACTACTACGATCTACCACTCGAACACCGGCGGTCCATCAAACCCATCGCATCACTTCAGCCTCTACTCGCGCATGCTGGATGTGCACAGCAATGGGTAACAAACGGGACACTCTGCAAAGACTTCCCAACGCTCACACCCCCTTCCATCGACATTCTCTACACATGGGTCAACGGAACAAGCCCACACTCTGCCAATCGCATGCTATACTCCTCATCACCTGACGGGTGGTGGGAGGAACACTGGCGACCGGACCCTGTCACCGAGTTCAACAATCGACAGAAACGAGCCCGACCATATCCTCCACCGACTACACTGCCAGCATCTTACGCCGACAAACTTGCAAACGCTCACAAGCCCACACCCAAGTGGACTGCTCCGTTGAAGGTGGACAAAAAGAAGCCCAAATCCAAGTGGGTTCCTCCGTTGCAGGTGGACAATGGCGACAATCGATTCCGGGAAACATCCGAACTCAAATTCAGCATCCGATCCTCTGTCAGGTACATCCAAAAGCTCGGTAGCATCCATGTCGTCTCGCCAGACTTTGCCCGACCTCACTCCCCTCCATCGGAGGAGTTGTCTCAAGATCGATTCTTGCTTCCTTCCGATCTACTTCAGTACGAGTCTTCGGACAGCTTCCATGCCTTTCCTCAAAATAAGTCCAGTACTGCGCTCAGAGCTGGTCAGATCCCGTCCTGGCTCGACTTATCCCAGAAGGACATCCTCACGGGAGACAACGCCATCCACATCCCACCCTCAGCTGCCAAACTCAACACCTCCACACTCCGAATGCACCACGACTGGTCATCCTTCACACCGAGCTGGCTCCTCCAACCATCCTCCATACGTGAATACTTCACCCACACCCAAGTCTCAGACTGGAAGCACTCCGTCCTACCCACCTTCAACTCCATGTCCATCGAGGCGTACCTAGGAGACGAAACGGGGCTGGGAGACGTCTTCGTCTATGCGAATGATGACTTCTTCCTTTCGAGCCCCTTTAAGACGGAGGACGTCCATACGCCACTCTACGGCCTTGTACTACGCTTACAGGCGGATCTGCGAGTCATCGGATCCAAGAGTGGATTCTTGTCATCCGGAGACCACATCAAGGGGGGCGAATGGCCGTCCTACCGTCGATCGGGCTATCTCCTGGACGAACGCTTCGGGAGGAGGGATCAAGGTCGGATGTACATGCAACATGTCCACAAGAGTCTGCATCGATCTCTGCTTGAGGAATCTCGGATTGTGTTCGACAAGCCTATCAGGGAGGCGGCTGGGGCTAGATTCCCGGGTCAGGGAGAAAGCGTCAACACGCCTTTCTTGGTACAGATGTTCGTCATTGAACGTCATCGGGAGGCGTTACTTTGGACCTTCCTCATGCTCAGGAATGATGTGGACGGGGATGGATACTACGGGCGATCGAAAGGAGGAGAATGGGAGACGGTCTTGAGGGAGATGGGATTGGGATCCACTTACAGTGTCCGTTCCACCAACTCGGGCAACGTCGAGCCTATCACAGACTTTGCGACTGCATTGGACCTTCTGGCTTCGGGTGATGAAGAGCTTTTGATCGCTGTGCCCCGACCACGCCGATCCTCCCTTTCTCAATCTACCGCCAATCTCCGTACAAGCAGCGGCACTGAAAACTGGAAACCCTACCCAAAAGAAGCAGCTTCTGAAACGTCCACCTACGTCTTCAGTCATCTCGACGGCTATCCTTTCATGCGTCTCGGGACACAGCCCAAACCATCCAAAGCGAAAGCTCCGCCCTCCCACCATGCCGACAATGATCCAAACCGCTTCGGCACGCATAGCTCTGGGGGAGGTGGTTTGGGTGGTGGACGAATCTCATGGGAGCGGCCTGGCACTTCCAAGCTTGGATCGTCGTCGACCTACTTCGGAGTCGAACCATGGCCGACGTACTGGCCCAGGACGAGCCAGGACGAGAGGAAGTTCAAGTACGATCCGTCGAGGCCGGCCTGTCGGATTGAGCTGGTCGAGAAGTGTCTGAGGAAGGACTGGGTTGTTCCTGGTGCTGATGGGGACGAGGCTGTTTGGGGCAAGGGACCGAAGGCGGAGGATGTTTTCAAGATGTTCGCATTTGAGAAGGTTGAGTGTGGTGATTGCTGTGAGTATCAGAGAGCCTCTGCGATTGGACTCTGTCTCTCTCTGACTCTTTTCCCTCTCCTTACTTCCTTCGCAGTGATCCAAATGCTCATGCACAACAGCGGACAAAGCGGCTATTCCGCCTTTCTCCCGTCTCCCTCCCTGCTCTTCCCCTCCGACCTTTCCTCTACAGTACCTCCGACCCGAATCCCACAGACTCCACAAGAACCTCACCTGCCCTTGACACCAACTTTCAACACAACCACCTTCTCCGTTACCCACATCGCCACCCTAACAGGCCATACCTCCCAATCCCGCCTCCATTTCGCCACCTCCCTCCTGACACGGTACGCCTACACCCTAGCAGATTCTCCCATCGAATTCGTCCGGATCACGGTAGCCGGGGCAAGCTGGCGAGATAACGCGGTGACGAACGCTGTATGGAAGGCCGATGTGAAGTTGACGAAGGCGAAGAAGCTGGCAGGGTTCATTTGTTTGAATGATGATATTGGGAGTACGGGTAGCTTTAAGAAGACGGAGGATGGGGTTGATCGGGCTGAGGAGGCTGTGAGGGGTGTTGTGAGGCACTTCATGGAGACGAGGGTATGTTCACTGTTATCTGAAGATGTTCTTAGGTCGGGTTTTCCACTGCTGACACCCTTCTTCCCTTCCTTCCTCCTTACCTTGCTGAGCAGTGGCCAGACGTCTCCCCATTCGAACGTCAATAATCAAGGATCGCACCAAGACCCTCCTTCTTCTTCATTCGTCAACCATCAACTTCCATCCCCTTCAGCAGGCTAGGGCGGCATAGACATCTGGAAACAGGGCCAAAGCCCAACCCATCGATTTCTCACTCATTCATTATACACATTTATTTATTTGCATAGCACCGCAGCCTGGACACAGGCACGCAGGACGGAAGCCATACACAACACTCTCTTCTTTTCCTCATCACAGACACTCCCTCTCTCTTTGTTTCTTGGTCACCACCTCCGCGCTCCTGCTCCTTTGTATTGCATTTCCTGTCATGGAGTCGTAAACGTTCCAAAGGCTTGGACCAGTCATTCCTTCCTTCGTTCTCTTTTGTTTCGCCTTCGAGCATCCTGTTGAGGGCGTTTGAGCGCGAGAGTACTCGTTACGCGTGATGATGTTGATGTGCTGGGTTTGCATTGAAAGTCGGGTACGAACAGAGGACGATAAGGGGTGTCCGACAGAAAACAAGCGTTGCCATGCTGGATATACAGCAATGGTCTCTATGCGCTGACGAAAAGTTCCGCTGGAGATCACACGCAAGAGAAGGGGTTAGTCAGTGTCAACACGAAGTCGGTCAAATGAGAAGGAGAAATTGAAAGAACTCACGGGTCTGACCCTTCACAAACTCCGCCACGGACTGAACACGCTCGCACCACTGGTTCAACCTCTCCTGCAAGGCCTCGATCTGTCTCCGATCCAACACCCTCGGTTGGACCCAGGTAATCCTGGCCACCTGCGCATGCTGATCCAACGTACCCCGAATCAACCCCAAACTCAACGCCTTCATCACCAAATGCTCAACCTCATCGACCGGCAACCTCGTCTCTGTCGCGATCGTCTCAAAGGTGAGCGTCCGGTCGTCGGTCGATCGCTTGAAGACGGACTCGATGAGGGCCATGAGACAGATCTTCTGACGGAGGAAGTCGAGGTTTTCTTGGAGTAGAGGTTGGTGAGTTGGTAAGTTGGGGAGGAGTGATTCGAAGCGGCCTAGGTCGCCTGCGTTGAAGGCGAAGAGGAGGTCTGAGAGCCAGGCGTGTTGTGTCTTTTGGAGGGAATCGAGGATGGGGTGGAGGAGCTGGATTTTTGTTTTGGAGGGGAGAGAGTTAAAGAGTCGTCAGTATCGGAAATCCTCACAGGAGAGAAGAGGGGAGCCGTTGAACAAAAACTCACCAGCTCGCCAAAGTTGTAGATCGTGTCTCCCAACAGAGCCGACACGCTCAAATCGTGTGCTCGCTGGACGCGATCCTCGGCAGTGAGGTCGGTGTCGATGTTCACGCAGGCAAGGAAGAGGAGCGAGTTCTTGTAGTAGTTTGCATACTCCGCCTTTGCCTGTTCACGTCGCGAGAAGCAGGGGAGGCAGAGGAGAAGAAGAAGGGAAAATGAATTGGTCAGCCCTCTCCCTCTCTGATCTCCATCCATGAAACTCCATGAAATCAATAATGTACCACACTCACCTTGAAATAGTCCCCACTGACACGATAGTAAGCCGCATGAACAGCATGCTCAACCGAATCAAACCCATCCAAAATCTTCGCACACCGATCCATCCCTTCCTTCGTCCCCTCCAAATCGCCCAAAACCAATTGGAAATGAGCAGCCTCCATCCGAGCGAAGACATACGCGTCGTCCGACCTGGTCGCAGCCACCGCACTCGTCGGTTCTGCGGGTTTCGACTCTGCTGCTGCTGTTGTCCCATCCGCCGCAGTAGTGGACTTCTCGGCAGGAGGAGCCGTCTTGGATACGACCGCCTCGTTCAGGAAGGCTAGCGATTGGGAAGGTTCCGGGTACAACCTCGCCACATTAACTGCGATCCCGACCCACCTCAGCGGAGACAGCTTGTTCGCGAAGCCACTGATGAAGTCCTCGTAGAGCCCGATGAGCAACTGTCTGCCTTTACCATCCTTCAAGTCCGGCGAGGAGGATTGTGGGAGGGAGATCAGGTCTTCGAGACTGAGGGTGAGCTGGTACCAGAGTTTCTTGGAGCGGAGGTTCTTGAAGCGCGGGAAGTAAGGACGCAGTGGTTCCGGGTACGAGGACACGGGGAGGGAGTCCAGGAAGGCGGCGGCGGCTGCTTCGGTGGAGTTCGCGCCCCCACCTGAGTTTCCGCCGGCGTCGATGTCCATTGCTGCTGATGAGGAGGCCATGGTTTTCTTTTGCTTAGATGCGTCAATGCTGTTGTTCTCGTCCTCCTCATCGAGCTCAGGCAAGGCGAAGGTCGACCACGCAAGCGTCTGTGCGGAATTCCATCACGTGACTTTCTACCTTCCCCTCGGCTCCCAATTCGGCTCCCATTTCTGTTCACCGCAGAGCGCAGTCCTCACAAAAGATGCATGTGGGCCTGGCGGGCCAGTGCAGGGACGGAAGGATAGCAAAGGATATGCGAAAGGAGACTCGTTAAGAGAGAGATCTGAAACGCTAGGGACAAAATAGGAGAGTGGCCAGCGGAAAAGGAAAGTAAGGAAGAACGCGCGCGCGCCCACCGCCCTTCGTAGATGATGCAATGGCTGCGGAACACAGCAAAGGAGGGAGCGAACGAGCGCCATCGACGCGTTTTGGACGTTGGATCCGAGCATCTGTGTATCATAGACGCGTCCCACTTTGTCGGAGGTCGGGTAGGGAAAAGTTGGAAATAGGTGCCCTTGAGCAAGGATAAAAGGAGGGATTTCTCATATTGTCGTGATGGGAGAGACTGAGCCCGGGGAAGAGATTTCGAGACGCGCCTTGTCCGTATTTGAGGGTTGCTGAGTTGAGTTGGGAGATATACCGTGAAACACAATGACCCACGCTCTTACGTCGCAGTCTGGAAAAAGAGAAAGGATTTGACGTCTCAGTGCTTGCTCCTATCGCCCGTTTCAAAAAATCAAAGGGAAGAGACTCACATAACCACCGTCAACGAGCAGATCCGTTCCCGTCGTGAAGCTGGAAGCGTCCGAGGCGAGGTAGATAGCCGCGCCCTTGAGGTCCTCCGGCTCCCCCATCCGACCCATCGGTGTCAAGTTCTCCCATGTAGCCTTGAGCTCTTTACCGGCCGGACTTGCCTCGAGAATGGTACGGGTCAGGGAGGTGAGCATGTACCCGGGCGAGAGGGAGTTGACTCGGATGCCTGCTTTGGCCCACTCGACTGCCATGGAGGAGGCCAGGTGTCGGACGGCGGCTGTAGCATAGCAAGGAAAGACGCGTTTCTTTTAGTCAGGTCACGTTCCTTGTGTGCAGCTAGGGAGCCCAAGCGAGGAGACAAAACTCACCCTTGGAGGCGTTGTAAGGAGCCTGAGGCTGAGGGACATTGACGACACCAGCACTCATCGACGCGACGAGGATGATAGACCCTTTGATCCCATCAGCAAGCATGTGCTTTCCAGCCTCGCGCGCGACATAGTAAGACCCATTGATGTTGATATCGAAGAGCTTCTTCATCTTGTGAGTCGGGTACTGCGTCGCGGGGAAGTTTTCAACGATACCAGCCGAGTTAACGACGACATCAATCCTGCCAAACCGCTTCTTGACGTCCTCCATAACTCGAATGACATCATCCTCATTCGAGACGTCGCACCCAAAGCCTTCCACGTTCAGTTCACCCGGTTGGACAGAACCGTGCTCGAGGAACCATTGCTCGATGTCCTTGGCTGCTTCGACGGACTCCTTGGCGTTCAAGTCGAGGATGGCTAAGGTGCTCGAGCCTGATTCGACAAAGGTACGGGCGATGAGGTTTCCGAGACCGCGTGCTGCTCCTGTGACTACGCAGACTTTGCCATCCATGGATAAGGAGGCCAGGGTGCGCTTGGAATGAGGGCCGACTTTGCCGCCGGTGGTGGAGTGTCCGACGTCGGTTGGGTCACGCTCGTGGTCTTCAGGGTAGCTTTTTGGTTGATAAGACGCGTCGATGAGGATGAGCATTAGGACTAGAGAGAAAGCAGCACTTGGAGGGGATAGAGAGATACATACGGAATGACGTGATCTTCTACGGAAGCGTGGGATGGCCTGTCGACTTCGTTTGCCCATGGAGTGGTCTGAATGGAGCGTGCCTGGGTGTATGCTGGTGCTGATGCTGTGCGAGATGCGAGGAGCCATGGTGATCTTGAGGCTACCGCTGCGGATGTAGATGTTGCTGCTAGTGTTGTGGTGCGTGTGGCGGCGAGTGCTGCGACTGAGGAGACTGCCTTGAATGCTGATCGTGATTGGATCATGGCGTGTGTGTGAGTGTGTGTGTGTATGCGTGTGGCTGGAGGGAGGGATTGCAGAAGTCAGTATCTTCCTCTACTCCTATAAGACTGTCAATGTTGCTGGATCTCACATGCG
The DNA here is from genome assembly GCA_009428295.1 of Tilletia walkeri. Classification (NCBI taxonomy): domain Eukaryota; kingdom Fungi; phylum Basidiomycota; class Exobasidiomycetes; order Tilletiales; family Tilletiaceae; genus Tilletia; species Tilletia walkeri. The sequence continues at coordinate 89,202 of RDSH01000049.1, forward strand.
TATCCCAGTGATTCGTGAGCTGGCGGTGAGGGAAGGTGCAAGAGAGAGAGAAAAAAATGGGAAGGAAGGGATGGGTGATGGATGATGGTAGGCGGCAAAGAGAAGACCGATCAGAAGGAAGGTCCTGCCTGCTCTGATTGAGGTCCGAGATTGCGCTGCGAAAGGGCGACTTACCCGAGTAATAGTGTGGAGCGGTGACTGAGTAAATGCACAGGCCCACTGCTAGCTGCCTTACCTTCTTCCCTGATTGGTGTGCCGAGGTTCAATTATTCACACCCAGCAGAGGCGAGGTTGGAGAGGAGAGTAACGGCGAGCCAACAGGCGGAAGAGGGGGGACGTGCGCACAGCAGTCAGTTCCCGAACTCCGACAAATCGAAAAGAAAAAAATCATCATCATCAACACGCCGACACAGCAGCGAGGACCAAGACAGGCGAAACGAACACGCAGAGGAGGAGGCGGACGGATCCCCTTCCGCGCGGGTTCATGCTGCTGGAAGTGTGGCCAATTTAAAATTTTCTCTTCTATGGCCAAGACGCCGGCAGGAAAATCTGGGTGAGCACCGCCGAGGCAGCGATGGCAAGGTGGCAAACGTGCGGGTGGTGGGTGTCGTGGTGGGAGCGCGCGGGTGATAGGGACTGCCTTGCTTCTGTACCTGCATCTGTGCCTGCGTGGTCGCAAGGCACAACACCCTGCAGGCAACCTTTTACGCCCACGCACGCCCACAGACCACATCAGCAGCGCGTAAAGAGAGGGATAATGATATGGAGTTCAGATATGTAGATCAGCACTGTAGCCAAGGTTGGTTGAGAGGGGACACGAAGACAGACAGAGAGCGCAGCAAGGAAATAGAATAAGGAAAAGGAATATGGTCGTGGTGTCCCGTCGCTCACGACGCCGAGATACTCGCACTCCTCCTCGCCGCTGCCCCCGGCCCAGACCCCGCCGAAAGCACACCATCCCCCTCCTGCTCCCCCAACCAAGCAAGCCTGAGAGACCACTCCCTCGCCGTGAGCCCAAACATCGCCGCCGCCGCTACCGCCTGAGCCTGGGCCTGACTCGCCGACGCGGGGGAGGGCGAGGGCGAGGGCGAAGAGGACACCTCTGTCTGTGTCTGCGTCTGGGCCGGAGCCGGGGCAGAAGAAGGATCAAAAATCGACATCGAAAGTGGAGGTCGGTTCCTCACACCCTGTTGTCGAGCAGGAACCGTCGCCGTCGCCGTCGCTCCACCCGAAGCCACCACTCCCCTCCCTCCCTGTCCCTGTCCATGGTTCGTCACAGAAGGCAAAACACTCGTAGCAGCACGCATATGCCTCCCCACCGCCCGACTTGACCTCCGCTCCGACGGGATCGGAGGTCGCACCATGACCGCACCGCCACCATTATTATTGTTGTTGTCCGCAGACCTCCCATGTTGTACCCCAAATCGAAACTCAGTCTGAGAATCATCAACACTATAAGCACCCAGTCCTGCCCCACACATCCCCCACGTCGACCCTGACCCTGACGACGACTGCGACGGCGATGCTCCCACAGTCGCATACTGACGCACAATGACCTGAGAAATCGGTCGTCGGTTCGTGATCGTCGGCGGAGAGGGTCGTGAGAAGGTGGCACTGGGAGGAGGAGAAGGGAGAGCTGTCTGCCTATTCATCTCGCTTGCTGGAGTACGAGGATTTGCGGAGCTCGTAGGTGTAGTGCATGGAGTAAGGATGACCTCTTCCATCATCACCTCCCCCTCCCCTTCCCCCTCGCCCAGACCAGCCCCCAAAGGCATTGAGGTCACAATAGACGAAGAAGATAAAGCCGGACCCACAACCCCTTGCTGCTGAAGCTGCCGATTCCTGACAATAGCCGTAGCCGTAGCGGCAGCACTTGCCATACTCGCATTCGCACCAGGCAAAGAAACCGAGCGGGTCGGCACGGGCGGGACGGGGATAACAGATGGAAGTGATGGGGAGCTACCCAGCGGTGATCCCCCAGTGGGAGTAGCTGTAGACATCGGCATCGGGACGGGTGTCGCCGTCGCACCAGCAGCAGGGATCGAGGCAGACGGTTGAATAGCAATCGTAGATCCGACCATCGCAGCGGACCGAGGTTCACCGAGTGGACAGGGAGCCGATCCACGTCGAGCACTATCCTGCTCCTCATACGCAGGAGGAGGGAGCGCAACTGTGCCCTCCGTCTCCGATACCACACTACTGCGTCCTCCCACTGGAACCCCGATCATCCTCAATGACGAGCTGCCCAAGCTCCTAGCTGCTGCAGCGGCATTTGTGTGCAACAACGATGACCCCCTCAAAACACTCAACCCACTCGTGTTCGGTAGTGAGCGTGGAGGCACGGGAGGTGAGTTCCGATTCGGCAGACCCAGAATCCGACGTTCCGGCGTCGAAGGCAGGCCGGGGGTCGAAGACGATGTAGGGAATGGGGTAGGTCGCACCATACTTGCTCCACCCATTCCCGTTCGTTCATCCACAGGCGAGGACGTGAGGGGCGAAGCCGTCAGCAGAGCGCATGTCACCTCGTCTGCCATAGGAGGAGGAGGAGGTGGGGGAGGCGTGATCTGAACACCACCGGTGAAGAAGAAGGACGAGGTCGAAGGGATCCCTGCTGAATCGGAGGAATAAACGGGCCAGACGGGTCGAGCGCGGTATTCGTACTGCGGTAGACTGGGGTCGACGAAGTAAGCTGGTAAGTCGCTCGAGCTGCTCGTTCGGCCATTCGATACGGGAATGTTGGGGGTGACGTTCCCGCTGAGCGGGGAAAGTGTTCGATTGTTCGCCGAAGAGGCTGCTGTTGCTGCTGGAGGAGGAGGTGGAGCGGGAGATGCTTGACGAGAAGGCAGAACGTCGTCGTCGGAATGAAGACGTGTCCGATGATGAAGATGAGCCCGAAGTTCGTCGTCCGTCATATCATCGATGTCCCTCCCACCCGTCCGTCGACCACCAGAGGAGATCTCCAACCCACGTGCTGCTCGACGGGATCGTCTTCCGGCGCTGTAGAGCATTGGGTGAGGCTGTAGTTCCTGTTGAGGCTGTTGCTGTGGAGGCTGCTGAGGCTGGAGGAAGACGAGGCTGTTCCTGTTCGACGAGGATGCAGCAGGAGGAGATGGAGCGGGCGTCGAGGAGGAAGAAGTGAACTGGCCTGTGAAGAATGCAGAAGCGCGATTGGAGGAGGAGCTCGATGTTGGGGGCGTCGATGGAGAGGCAGCTGGACTGGGGGTTCGTTGATGTGTGGAAGAGGAGGAAGAGGAGGAGATGATGGATCGGAAGGGGATGTTTATGGTGGGTACGGGCCTGCTGGAGGCGGAGGCGTATGGGATGGCGGCCATGATTGAGATGAAACGGGGTGTGCGGTGTGTGATGGGAATGTGTGATTCTATTGGGGGGCTGTTGGATCTGCAGAGGAGAAGGGGAATGAGCGATTATGCATGCCGGAAGGGGGGACCGAGGATTAACTCACTCCTGCAGAGATGATGATGATTTTGTAAAAGGAGCGTGGGCAACTAAGTAATTGCAGATTGGAATGTTCGTCGTTTCCTTGTTGTTCTGGGTGTGCGCGTGTTGGTCGGTGTCTCACAGTTTGATGATGTTGAGGCTGGTTGGAAGGGTTGATGATGAGACACGGACAGAGAGCGAGATGATTGGGTGAATGTGCTGAGCCAGCAGCAGCCTGGGGATAAGGAAGTAGTGTTCAAAAGAGGGAAGAAAGACAGACAGAAGAAGGGAAAGTCCGAAGGAGAAGGTGGTCACGGTGATGGTCTCTGGGAAAGGGAAGGAGTGCAGATCAGACGATTAATTTCTTTGGATTCTCGCTGGCGTGTGCATCTCTCCGCACTTCGCACTCTCCCACAGGAGCAGATCTCACCGTTCACGGAGGTCCTGCCACATTTTAGATTTGCATCTCTCCTGTCAATTGTCATCCTCTTCCAGCCTCCAGCAGCATCCCTAAGCGCCAAAGCTACTCTGCCTGTTCGTGCCTGCTTCACATCCTTCCTTGACCGTGGTGTCTTCGTTTTTGTCAGGTGGTCATCCGCTTGCGGCCAGAGCTCAAGACAGCCATTGATTCGGATTCATCGCATCATCAGGCACACAAGAATGATCCACCGCACTTGGACTCAGCCCTCTTCTTCTCTCTCTCTTTGTCCTCGAACAGAAGCTGGACTGGGTTCATGCTTGCGACACCGACGATCCTGTTTCGTCTTTCTCCGCAAGCAGGGACAGCGGGGCGGCGTTTTAGGTTCACTTTGCGGCCTTTGATAAGATAATTCTCTCGGCCGTATCACACAGATCTTCATCTCACCACCACCACCTCAGTTTTAGAGCTTGGGCCACCCCCACCCGCTCAGCTTGCTACCTCGACATCAACGAGCAGACATTGAGAATACCTTGACATCAACGAAAGAAGTAAAGATACAGTGCTGCATTCTCCTCTATCATCAGTCCATCAACATACACAGCTACAACATCTCCTCTCCCCATCCCAATACCCAGCCATGAGCTTCCGATTCCACCTCAGCAAACCACTCATCAGCATCTTGTAAGTATTTCTCGACTCACACACATCTACATCAAGTCCTCAGCTGACCCATCCTTCACGAATCTGCTTCTACCATCCTCGTCCTTCCAAAATTTGTCCCCACTCGAATTTGCTGTTGCCACCAACCGCAGTCATGACCCATCCAATCCAGCCTCACAACGCGCACTCGCCCTCATAAAAGCAGCCGCAAGATCCCCACCCCCTCCCATCTCACGTCCAGTCACAGACAACACCACTCCATCCTCAGACGCCCCTTCCCCATCAACAAACAACCCCAGCAACGAGGCAGAAGTAGACCGCTACCTCCGCGAAGCAGCAGCCAGTCCCAGCGACGCAACATACTCAGCCCTCTACGACATCGAAGTAGTAGAGTCCGATCCTACTTCCGACCAACTTCGAACCATCAGGGATACCGTCAAGCTTGGAAACTTGTCCAAGGAGAATGCCATGCTTCTCGGTCTCAAAACCGAGGATCTCCAGAATGATGTCTTGTTGGTGAGTCTTTATAAATTCAGCCCAAGAAAACTGCCTCTCTGGGCGAGCGGTGTGCTGACCTTCTCCTCTGCACAGGTCGATTGGGATGGGAACCGGTCAGCGACAAACTTGCGTGGAGTGCAGGAGTTGCTCGCCGAGGTGCATCGTGAACGGGGCCGCAAGCAGTCCGGCTCAGACTCTAAGTCGGGAGGAGGCTGCACCATTATGTGAACACTCAAAAACGACGAGAGAACTACGAAATACCAAAAACGTGCAAAGATTTCTATGCATAGCTCATGCTGTTGTGTGTCAGTTGAAAGGCGTGGAGATGGGAGTTGGAAGAGAGAGAGAGAGAGAGAGAGAGAGAGAGAGAGTGGCCTGAGCGCTCTGCTGCGAGTAGATCTCCAAAACTTCCAAACCTTCCTTTCTCTTGCCAACCACCACAAACCCAGCGCCTCACAGAAGCACACGAAAGGGGAATATGACCAGGACCTCTGCCACAGCACACGGCAGCACTGCCAACGCAGGCTCAAGCTCAGGCTCCTCCTCATGCACAGACGTCCTCACCCGTCTCTCCCACCTCGACCCCTCCACCCTCGCACAGATCCTCCTCCAGCATGGCTCATCAATCGGCACAGCGGTCCGCTTGACACTCACCACTCTTGCCCATGCCGAGCTTCTTCGTTCCTCCGTCAGTGATATCAAGAATGTCGAGCTCAACGATGAGGATGAGGAAGGTGCTGAGAAGATGTTGGAGGTCCTAGGCATCGTTCTCAGTCGAGCGTTGGGAAGGGGAGATCCATCATTGGCACGAGTCATTCTACCAGGCACACCATCCCTTATCGACCTCTCCATCTCCATCGGCACCCTCACACCACAAAGCCCCACAGCAACCAAGCTCCGCGCATCTCTTCGATCGCTAATCGACCCACACCTCGCATCAGAGATCCTTCAGGCCGTACATGCAAGTTTACAAGACGCCATCTTAGGGCCGTTCGATGGTCAGCAGCTCCTTTCGGTTTCGGGGACAGGAGGAGGGGAAGAAGCGTGTTTGGTGGATGTACAACGACGAGCGAGGATGCTGGCTCTCCTCTTGCGCGCTCTACCCGTTTCTCGTGGCGCGGACGATCCCTATGGCGTCGTACTTCGACAACTGGCCGGCGATCTTGGGCGATTGCATGATGGAGTCGTGCCTGCGCTCTCCTCTCAACGGGGCTCAGCAGTGTATCAAGCTGCACAGGTACATCTGCGGGATGCAGCACTTGCCCTCGTCCTACTCTGCCCTCCCACCTCAGGACACTCGGCAGTAGCGGACCTGATCTCCTCCCTCGGCAGCTCAGCTTCCAAACTCAAGACTTCCGACGAGCATCTGAGTCTGGTTGATGTTCTCAGGGCTCGATTCCTTGGGAATTCAGAGGTCGGCTGGGACGAACTTATGGTCGCGCTCAAGAAGAATGCTTCCACTTCTTCCGGGTCTTCTGGCATTGATGAGCCCGAACAGCTCATGCAGGTACTCCAGCAGCGCAAATCCAGCTCACGCCCTGTTCGTCGGACGAGCGCAAAGAAGGGCAAGAGCAGAGCCACGACGAGAGGGACTTCTTCTTCTTCAGCCGTGGACCCTGAAATCTTGGCTACCGTCCGATCGATCTTGCCCCACCTCGACACCCCGACTCTGGCGAGACGGCTCCAACGACCCAAGTACGCTTCAGCCACCACATCAGAACAGATCATCGACCTCTTGCTCGAATCTACCAGCGACGCCGATGACGATGATGATGATGACGAAGATGAGGAAGAGGAGGACGCACAGGATCTTCTAACACGGCCGTACGAACCACCACCTCCCATCGTCCGCACACGCCGCGCGAACATCTTCGACGACGATCCCTTGGATCTGAGCAAATTCCGGTACAAGCCGGACGTACCTCAGCTGGACACGTCCACGAACGACAACAACAGCTCAAAATCCGACGGACTCTATTCGATCCCTTCCGATCTGAAAGCAAGTGTTCTAGCGCGCGTAGCTGCTCAGGAGAGGGAGGAGGAAGAAGAAGAGTGGGAGTTGGATGGGGGTGGTGTCAGAGAGGCTGGATTCGAGGAGGAGTTGGAGGGGGAGGAAGGTGATGAGCATTATACTGCTCGGAACGGTGGGGGGATGGATTGGGTCGGACGGAGGGGGATGACTACTTCTCTTGCTCAGTCTTCTGGTCCTGGTGGGAGGGGTATGACGGTCACGGCTGTGCCGAGCGCGAGGGAGTGGAGGAGGAAGATTGAGGATGAGAGTGATGAGGATGAAGATGATGAGGATACGAACGCGGCGGGTGGACCTTCGACGGCTGGGATGGTCAAACCTCCTCCTCCTCCTCCGTCGTCCACTCAAGGAGGGTCATCTTCATCGGCGGCGGGAGAACGAGTGGCCGAACAGATCTTGACGCGGTACTACTCCCAATACGGCGCCTCGCTCTTTGCGCGTGATCCTGTATTGAGAAAGGGGAATAATGCGCTGGGGAAGGTGAGGGCTCAGTTGATTGGGGAGTTGGGGAGGGAGAGTGGGAAGAGTTGGGATCATGGGTTGGTGGAGAGTTGGGGTGTGATGTTTGAACGGAATGTGAGTTTTCGCTTTAGCTTCTCTTTCCCCGTCCCCTTCTTGATACAAAGGCAACTAATCATATTGATCCCTCTCTGCACTGTTAACAGCCACGGAAGGACAAGCTGCTCGCTCGCTCGACGGATCTTCTGGCGCCTAATCCGAATCATGCCCCGTCTGGCGGTGCAGGTCAAGAAGGCGGCGCCGGTGGAGAAGAAGAAGGTGGACGTCGCTTTGGACCTGATCGAGGTCGGGGTGGACGTGTACTCCGCGGCGGTGGGAGTTCGCGCGGGCGTGGGTCGAGCTCCGCCGCGGGAGAAGCATCCACGAACAACAATAATACTACCTCGTCATCGGGAGGGAGAGGAGGAGGTGCGGGTGCGGGCAGGGGACAACACAGTGGTTCGAATCGAGCTGCGAAGCAGAAGGAGAAGAGGGGTTCTTCGGCTCGATTTCGGGGTGGGAGGGGTGGGGGGATGGCGAGGTCTGGTGCGTTCCCTGCTGGTGTGGGCGAATGAACATGGGGGGTTTGCGGGGCGGGAAGACGGAAGACGGAATATGGACGATGGGGAAGGTCCGTGGCCCTTGTGTCTATCTTCGGCTTCCTACTCGAACTCCTCCCTTGGAGCTGGGCATGGATATCATTTCTGAACGGCGATTGCATCTGCAGCGGCGGGATGGGTTCCTCGCAGTTCATGCCTCCTTCGATGGAGAGTCCATCAATCATTCCCGCGACGTGCAGACAGGTTGGGTGCGAGGGCACTCATCAGGACGGGGGAGAGAGGCTATGTAAGTTCGTTCGAGGGCCGAGGCTGTTCATACTCCCAGGTATGGGTCGAGAGACGAGAGACGGATCCGGATGGGTCGCCCTCACCGCACTCCGACAGTGGTTCCGTGGTGGCTCCGACGATCGGCGGCGGAGCATAGAAGAAGTTGAACGTGGCGTTTGCCACAATAATGTATATAGGTGGTACAAGGACTCCGACCTTGTTGTTTGTTGCATTCTTTTCGATCCAACCTGGTTCGAGATTATCCGTGGACCTCTCTGCGACGAGAACTCGAGTCCCGACGGAGGCCGGAGGACGACAAGGAGGTTTGCTTGAACTTATTACGTTCATGGCTGCCTATCATCGCGGACCCCCGTGCGCCGATCGTCAAGGTCAGAGAATTTCGACGCTCAGGCCTACATATGCTTCAATTCCCCCACCATAGCGTTCCCAGCTCAGCGCTCAGCGCTCAGGAGGTACATACATACGAGTACAAGAAAGCTCCCGCACCCACTTGTTCGCAGGACGATTCTTGTTCCACCGGGTCCCCCCCCGCCCCCGCAGTACCCGTGCCCTGGGCGGCCCTGCCCATATGTACGAGGGCCGCTACCCCTGAAAGCTTGAGCGCGCGATACATATGCACGAGTACACCTCTACCAACTGCGCTATGCTGAAGATTTTCTTGTCGCTTTCAAGGTTCGCTCGGACCCTCATCACCACAACAAGGTCGATATGGAAGCCCGTCTGGACACTGACTGGACAAGGAAGCTTGGTCCTTCCATCGAAGGTGTTTAACCCTGGAAGCCCAAGTATATACCTGGCTGCTCGTACGATACATCAATGCTGAAGCCTCCTGATATTTGAGCAGAACGATCCTCTGGATCCGATCGACAGGGACCACGGATGTCACCACTCGCTCAAGGTCTAGCTCGCGAGGCACAGAGACAAGAGTGGGATGCAATATCTACTACAGCGGCTTCTCTCAAGGCCGCAGCTGGAGGAACTCAATGCAACAAAAATCATAGCGAGGAGGCCATCACTGGCAGTACAAGGTCGAGCGGTCGAGCCAGGACCTCCACAGGGACTTGCACGATGGAGAGGCAGGAATAGATCGGACCTGCAAGGAGACCTCAATGGACTCGTTGCAGAACAACGCATGCCAGCCCGAGATGGGCGACCAGAGCTTGAGGCCTGAGGCCTGAGGGGATTCATTCGACGTTAAGGAATCCTGCTGGTGTACCCTCAATTTTACTCTCCTTCCCACTTTACCTGGTCCGACCTTCGATGGACGGGAGGACCCTGCATGACTTTGGAAGGACGCTACGCAGGCTTCAGGCGGGCCTAAGGTCCAGGGAATATTGCAAGGAAAAGACGATAGAGCGCGGGGCTCAAGCCTGGGAAGAGTCAATAGCGAAGGAGGAAAGCTGCAGGTACGAGAAGTCCCGCGTCGATCCCTTGTTCGCTGTCAAGCTTCGAAAGAACGCCTTCAAGGATGATTCTTAGAGGATGGAGAGTGAAGAACTGGAGAGAGGAATCAGGAGCGAAAGCTCTACAAACTTCTCATAATCAATTGCAGCTGGACCGGAAGTCTTCGAAAGCCTGGGACCTGCTTGAACTATAATGTATGTCAAATGTCAATTGGCCAAACTAGGGGGGACAGGCACATACATAGAGTGGGTGCTACGGAAGCAATCAGGGCTGCACCATCTCCTGCGTGCGCAGCTGCGAAAACGGGCCCAGAGAAGGACGAATTCAGGGACAAGCAGGAAGTGAACGAGCTGTCACATCGATCTGAGCCTTTGGATGGAACAGCAGATCACTAACTTCCTCAATACTCAATCAAGATCTAGTCTCAGGGTCGCGCAAGAGATGGGTCGGCGTTGGTTAGCGGTGGAAGCGCAGATAGTGGGAGGCAGAGCAGCGCCAGCAGTCGGTCTTGGTGGCATATGGTGCAATGAGAAGTCTACATACGTATTTACCGCTAACCACTCTGTTCCTGGCCTGCTGCGAGGTTATGGGAGACGGTGTGAGCTGCCTTGGGAAAGATGGGAGAGCGGGTGGTGAATGGGCGGATGGGCGGCGATGGGTGGTGTTGGAATTTACCACCAAAATTGATTAGATAGCGGGGCAAAACCTTCTCACACAGATTAAGTTTAAGGTGTCTCATTTAACGCCGCTCCCCGATCCCTGCTCCAACCTTATTTACACACCTTCGCCACCATCCAACACCTCCTTGCATCCAATTCATGCCACCGCCAGACTCATTTTTACTCATGCCTTTTGTGCTCAAGTATTCCGTGATCCGTCTTCTAGCGTCGAGCAGAAGGAAGAAAATTTTCACACTGGCCCAGAGGCTCGTCGGTAATCGGCCATGCTGTCCGACCAGGTGGGTGCTATAGAGTTCTCCAACGGTCTTGTACTCTGCGCGGAAAGTGCAAAGGCTACCATCCAATTGGTTTCTTATTGAGGCATGACAGCGCGAGGCGTAAAGGACCCTCAGGCAGGCCTCAGGCCTCAGTACTCGGTACTCAGTCCTCGGGACCAGGGTCGTCGCTTCTGATCGCTACCCTGGCTCGCCCTCGCTCACGGGCTTGATGTGACTCTCGTCAATATTTACTTTGCGACAGGGTCAATTCAAGGAGCCAGGCTGTGCTTTGCTTCCGAGAGCTCTAGCGGTTGTATGTTGTGACGCGTGACGAGTGCCGGGAATGTGATCGAAGTATGACCTCGCTGTACAGACATGCTGGTTACCCTTTCAGTATTCAGTAATTGGAACTATAATCAGCCTGGTCAGACGTGAGAAGGCGAGAAATTGTACAGGCGGGACTGGGAGCTCAACGCTCAACAGCAAGGAATCAGGCCTTAGCAACTCAGATGAGCCTCAGACTCTCAAGAGCCTCAGATCTCAAATCGCAAGCCTCAAGCCTCAAGACGAGCGCAATCAATAGTGACGAGTTCTCAATGGTCTGTCGAAGGTAGCCTTTGTTCGCAGGTCGGAGGTACAATCCAGAAGCACGATGACCGCCACTACCATGACCCAGCATTGTCCTTATTGAGCCGTCATGTTAAAGCTGTGTATACGTATAGACTCCCAAGCTCCGCGCTCCGCGCTTACTGAAATGCCTCTGCCGCTGAAGGTTGTTCTGCTTATTTCTCATCGGCAAACGTAGCTTTTACAGTTAGGCTTCGTGTATGTAGATGGGTAAACAATGCTGCCTGCTCCCCCGAAGCTGAACCGGCACACGCTGACAGCAGCCAGCATGGAGTAGGGTAGCTTGAGCTCAAGTGCAATCAGAGATACGCCGTATGATATTTCTCAGGGAAAGTCGAGATGCGAGATGCTATGTATCAATGACTTGTCAAAGGACAAGGCATGGGATGGAAGATGGACAATAATGATTGGGCACGGTGGGGGGGGGGCGAGGAATGCGAATTCTTAGGCATAAGATAACCTTCGCGTGCTATAGGTATGCCTCCGCTAGCAGCATCTCTCCGTCTTGCATCTTGTTTGTGAGTCTTGAGCTTGTGAGGTAAGATCAGCAAAAATGGCAGCAAAGCAGAACGAGAAGTAAGGGGGGGGGGGAAACCCGGAATTTTAGTCGCGTCGCGTAAACGCGCTCGGTCGGTCTTCGCCATCAAGCGCGTCGCAAGTCACGCTGCTCCTTCGTTGAGTTCCCGTCGAGATCCCAAGCTGAACAAGTAGTGTGTAGAGTGCGGACTGGAAGTGCAAATCCATCACCTCCTGAACGTCTCGCCTATGCAACGTCCCGGCCAACTCTCGACCTTGTCAGATGTCAGCAACGACACCGCGACACCTCTGAGCTCAAGAGCCATCTTTCGATTTGACCTGCCCAAAGAATAAGCGCGCCGAGCGCGTTCATGTACTCCCTACATCACCTATGTTGTGCTCCATTCCGGATCTCTCCGCGACCCGCATCGCTGCCAACTCCACCACGCGTGGGAAAGCATGCCTTTTCTTTTGCTGCATCCAAAGACACCGAGGTCGAGAACATGCAAATACGTTCGATGCACGTTACGAAGGCTCCGCGCAGATCGGGGTAGAGACAGAGCAAAAAAGCCACACTGAAATTGGACATGAAATCTGTACCATCATTTGTTTGATCGGGAATTTGAGTGTGGCTAGCGTGCATGATTATGTAAAACTGACTGCGGAGAGGTGGGACTACTGACTGTGAGGGAGATGAGGTCGGTCTGAATCTCTCCATCGTGCGTATGTGGTGTGCCTGCTGCCTGTTGAGATGAGGTTCATTCGAGCTGAAGATGAGCGAGGAGCGAGGAGCGTTGAGGGGAGATCCCGGTTCCGGTCAAGTGAAATGTGAAAATATGTTGCACATGAGGCGATCAATTGACCTCATCCATCTGGAGCTTGGCGCTTTGCCTCACTTTGGTCACGATCGATGTACGAGTGTCCGGGAGGTGTCGGCGCCAGGTGGATCGACCTCAGCAGGACGTACGGCGATGTTAATGACTGCATACCTAAGTGACGATCAATACATACATACTTACAGACTCACGATCGCACGATGTAGTCAGTTAGTCAGTTAGTCGGTGTCAGTATGGCGGCTACACATCGAGGCTCGCAGATTCCTCCCTTGTCCCAACCCGAGTCCGCGACACCATGATGCTAACCCAGGACACATTGTGGATCCACAATGAGACGCTTGAGCATCGGCAAAGTTCAGTAGTATGGAGTCAGCGCGCCCTCTTGGCCTTGACGCATAACCAGATCGTCCTGATGCCCTGATGCGCCGTCAAGCGTCAACGAGATCCATTGTGCCTGCCATCTATTAATATACTCATACTTGGGACAATGTATTCTGTACAACCTCATCGCCTCATGCCTCATCGCCTCATGCCTGCCTGTGGAGATCGCCGTGCTCGGGGCGTAATATGGATTTGTGGAGGGTGGGAGGCGGGGTGGGGGATGTGAACGATGAACAGGGCTGGCGAAAGAAAGGGAACAGTCGCTGCTCATCAATTGGCTGAGGTTAAAAGGCATGGCGTATGAATTTGCTTTGATGACAGAAAGGATGTCACCACCGTCGATCCATTCTTTGAGACAAGGCAGGGAGTGGGGATGCTGCTTTGTTCCGAGAGAGCCTCTGCAGCTCTACAGTCAACAGGGAAGTATATGTACATAGACCCATCACTTCCCTCGGAGAGCACGCGCACGGCTTATTCGTGACCGAGCGCGCAGGCAAACAGACGATTGAGCTCGGTCCAAACACAAACAGAAGGTTAGGTAGGAGGCAGGGAGGGGCACACGTCGTTTGGTTAAGATCACACGACGCCCAACTTCGGGGCCACACATATAGACACGTCCCGGCAAGCAGAGCAAGGCAGGCGGGCATACGAAGTTGCGAAGCCGATGCTGCCTGCTGCCGCTATGTTCCTGCTGCTGCCTTCCTGAATCCTGCCTTGCCTTGCCTTCCTGCTTCTATGTCCCATGCTCACCTCGGGCTGTGGGTGGTGTTGGGTCCCGCCGCACCGGGAGCCGGGAAAGATGCGGTCGGTCCCGATCCGGAACGCGGGATCTGCATGAAAAGTTTTAATCTTTTCAAATCTAGACACGTCGACGCGCCGAGCGCGTGTGGGAATAAGCAGTGGTCGCGTTACTGTACCCAGCAAGCGCTGGCATCGCGTACATACACCCGTCCGTTCTCCTGCTGTCAAGGAGGTGTTTTCCTTCCGGCTCGGCTTGAGAGAGATCGGTACACTACTAGACGCCACGGCCCACGAGCCCACCGGTTCTTTCTTCCTTTCTGCTCTTGGAGCGCTTGGAGCCTTGGAGGCTTGTAGTACCGCCCCCCTACGCCGGAACCGGATCTCACCTCCTTCGTCCCGATTCATTGGCACTAAAGCAGTCAAACATGAGCAAGTGGCGGAACTTAGGCATTATTAATCATTATTGAGTTTTCTTTGTTGTAGGCGCAGGAACGATGCACTGGCGCAGAGCTGGCTCGCTGGCTAGTGGCTAAGTGGCTAGTGGCTCGCTGACGATGCGCTGATGTCTTTTCTCTGACGCTCTGACCCGTGTCTGCAGAATCTTAACACACAAGTAATGAATGATAATTTTCTTTTTCCAAAGCAGAGGAGTCGAGCAGTGCAGCAGTGAGTGAAGAAGCCTATTTGTAGGACCCTGACTCAACCATTTGTATCAGAGTGCGGTTCGATCGCTGAGGATGTGGTATGTGCGGCTGAGAATAAGGAACGAGCGGTGATATATTGGGGACGTCGTAAGGTAGCCGCCTCTGATTGAACAACGACGACGGAACAATGAATCGTCCCGACCATGGGGATCGCGATGGGCACAGTGGGTGACACACTGGCCGTTGGCTGGGAACGATGGCGTCTTTGTTCCTCTCCAGAGATCTTTGGGTGCACATCTGCCACCTGCATCGAGTGCGAGCGGCCACTTCCCTTTTTTCCCTCCCATCGAGCCTATTATTTTGTCGGGCAAATGCGAGATAACCTTTTTCACTGCTAAGAGAAAAGCAAAGCAGGGAAGGGTGCAGTTGAATTAGAGAGAGAGGTGGGCACTGGCGCTGAGGCGCTGAGGCTCGATGGACAGAGATCGCACCCTTTCGCGGCGGTGTTCGATCGTTGTGTGTATAGTTCTTCCCTTTACGCATGATGCTGGCATTCCACCTGTTCTCTTCCTTCCGGCACCACAGCATCATCATCCTCTTTCTCTTCGCTCTCCTCTTCTCTCCCGCCTGTGTAGTGTGCAAGTATTCTTTAATTGACATTTCACACTCGTCAAGCATGTGCACCCTCCAGCAAAGGATGTGAAGGGGGGCGTTTGTCCCTCGTATCGAACCCTGGCTGTACATACATAACATCAAAAGCATCCATCAATCACAGATCCTTCCCATTCCCCTTCCATAAGTAATTCCTCAGCTTCGACCACGACCTTCAGCTTCAGCAACTCATCCCAAACCTCAGCTGCCAATCCCCCCCCCCCGCCCCCGGCCAGCTGCAATCCCTTCACAGGCTTCTATACTGGTGGCAATCTCTTCCCCCTCCCACCTCATATCAGCCCATCCAACAACTACCACCAACCAGGTCTTCCATCCGTCAGCTGAACCCGGTCCAGACTTCCTGCTTACGCTCACACACTACTACCAACCGCCCTGCCTCTCACACAACCAAGACGGCCGCCGCCTGCTTTGGGAACTTTTTCTTTTTTTTAGAGAAACAATTTTCGCGAATATACCGCGTTAATTGCCCACAGCGGAGAGAACAACACCTCCTGGGGAGAATCCTTTTCCGCTTCCGATCGAGACTCAACCACTTTCGACGTCGATCGGCCCGACCGTTGAGGACTTCTTTTTCCTTCAGTCCAACCCAGCCGTCGCCATCGTCCCTTGTTTTTCTCCTCCCTCTCGATACCCCCCCATCGACCAGTACCTCCCTCCTCAAGCCAGACTGGTTCCGCTTCATCACACAGCCAGCTCTCCCCTTTCCACGGCAAGAGCACTCCACCACAGCGGCATCTCCTATTTCCTCCTTTCCGGCCTTGCATCAGGTGAGTTTGTCTTCTACGCTCGGAGGTGTTTTCCTGCAGCGGCATCCCTCCCAATGCTTGCTTCCCTAGTCTCAAACTGTTTGCTAACGTCCTTCCACCCTCCTCATCCTCTGACGTTATTCCCTCTCCCTTCCACTTCCGCTCAACCACCTCAACCACCGACCATTCAACCCATCCCCCCATCAGACTATATCGTCCGAGCAGATCCAAGGCAGCGTTGAAACCGGCCGCTTTCGAGCGCCAATCCTGCTTCCTCTCTGTTCCATCCTGGTCGGGCCTCTCTCTGCGCTCCGTCCTTGTCTCTCACTTCGTCCGCTCACCAGGTTGTCTTCCTTCCGAAGGTGAGTCCAGAACGGCTAAGGAGCGTGCAAGGGTGGATCCATCTTGGGTGCCCTCTTCGCCATGCTGCGGATCCAGTTTCATTGCCAGGCATTCTCAACGTCGCTCACCATCGTCTGTCATCCCCTCCTTTCCCACTCAGACCTTCATCCTCGTGAAAGCGCAAGTTCGCATCTAGTTGTCACACGATATCGCATGGCCACAACACTGGTTCAGATATCTAAGCAGCTCCATCTACCATCTTCCGACTAAAAAGTCCCACCCACACCACCAATCCACCCTCGAAGGCACTTCCTCCTCAAGCAAACCCTCATCCCTGAGCTCGTCTCGGATCCTTCAACCACCCTAGCGCCCTCATCCATCTCGGACGCAGGCTATCCATCGCCAGCCAATCCACATCGGGCTACCTCTCGACATCGCCAGCTTAATCACCTCTAGCACCTCTGGCCTTTCGAGAAGCACCTCTTCGGAACACTACTCCTACCTCGCAACAAGGTTGGACAATCGAACACTCCGAACAGGTACATAAGCCCCACCTCCCCAACCACCATCTACCAACCTCCATCACCAGCACCACTCGCATCCTCTCTCAAGCACATCCATTCTCCTGTCAGCAAATCAACTGTGAGTACCATCTCCACCAGCAGCTCATCCACCTCCCACCTCCGGTCACTGACTCTGTCCCTGCTTCCCCATCCTCACCATCTAGGTCTCGGCCTGTATTTCTCTTTGTCTTCAGCTATCTCGACTCTTCGTCTTTGACCTCAAGCACATCTACTTTTCCAACCTAGCTTCTTCCCTACGACTCAGATCAGCACCTTTTCAGCTCTCGACTCCTTCTACAACACTCTCTGCACCACTGCATCCCAAACTACAACCCCACCACTTATAAACTCATACACCATGTCGCCTGCCTCAACCCAGCAGTTCCGCAACCTCGTCGGCACCAACATTGCCAACGACCGGTTCGAGCTGCTCTCCGTTCTCGGACTCGGCGCTTACGGTGTCGTCTACCTCGCTCGGGACCGCGAGCATGCTCTCCAGAAGCAGCCCTTCCCATCAACATCGGCACAGCAGAACATCCCCGCCATGCAGATGGCTCACCAGTTCGGCTCCGCTGCCAGTGGGCTGTACGCCATCAAGTGCCTCAACAAGGTCGGTCTCGACGAGCGGCAGCGGGAGTTCCAACGGCGGGAGATCGAGCTCCATGCCAAGGCTTCTCAGCACAAGAACATCGTCACCCTCCATCAGGTCATCGACTCTCCCGAAGACCCTTACATCTTCGTCATTCTCGACTACTGCCCCGATGGCGACCTCTTCAGCATGATCACCGAGCGACAAAGATATCTGGTTGCTGCTCCCCCGGCACCAAGGCGGACGGCCACCGGCGGCATCGCCCGCTGGACTCAGGAGGAGGAAGACTTCCAACGGCGCCGATCCGAAATGGACCTCCTCATCAAGTCTGTCTTCGACCAGATTCTCGATGCGGTTGAGTACTGCCACCAACACCAAATATACCACCGTGACCTCAAGCCGGAGAACATCCTCTGTCTCGATGGTGGTCGAAGAGTCGTCCTTGCCGACTTCGGTCTGGCTACTCAAGAGCCTACCAGTTCCGACTTCGGGTGCGGAAGCACTTTCTACATGGGGCCTGAGTGCCAGGGTGGTCTGCTCCGGAGAATATCCAAGTACAGCACCCCTGCCAACGACGTCTGGTCGCTCGGTGTTATCCTTGTCAACCTCGTCTGCGGCCGCAACCCCTGGAAGCAAGCCTGTGTCTCCGATGAGACCTTCGTCGAGTACGTCCGCAACCCTCAATTCCTATTGGACATCCTACCCATCTCGGAGGACACCAATGCGATCTTGCGACACATCTTCACCATGCGGGCTGAGGACCGGTGCTCGGTTCCCCAGCTGCGCAAGTGGGTCCGGAGTGTGCGGTCATTCACCGCTTCTGCTTGGGAGATGAAGAGGCGACAGGAGCAGGCCAAGTTGCGGGCTTCTCAAGCTCGGCAACAGCAGGCTGAGGCTCAGGCGCAAGCTGCTGCTCAAGCTCGGGCTGAAGCTGAGGCTCAGGCCCAGGCTGCTAAGGCTCAGGCATTGGCGATTGCGGAGGCTGAAGCTGCTAAGGCGAGGGCACTTCAGCAACAACAGCGACAACAACAAGCAGTGCGGCCTTCTATCTTCAGCCATCATCGCAAGATCAGCCAGCCTCGGTCTCCGATTCGGGTGGCTGAGGCTACCCTTGCCCATCCACAATTGGCTGCTCACACTGTGGCCGGTCGGCATTACCCCGGTCAGAAGCAGGATGTATTCCTCCAACAGCAGCAACCACAGCAACCACAGTCTCCCGCAGCTTACCTTCACCACCGCTCTGCCGACGTCGAAGTGGACGGCGACGACGAGTTCGACTCCAACTCGGATGAGTCTGACCGATCTTCCTCTTCTCAAGAGGAGGATGTCGTCCTTCACTCTCACCGCAGCTCTCCCGCCCACTCGGACTTCTCTTCCGGGTCGGCCTATGCTCCGGGTTCTCCGACATTGGTCGGCTCACCCCGGCCGGCTACTACATCTTACACCTTCGAGGCGCTTGACCACCAGGAGGAAGGGGACTGCACGCTCTCATCATCTTCGGAGATCCTGCATGCGAAGCGGCCTATTGCGGCTGTTCGCCCCTCCACGATCCGCCGACCGCTTATCTCGGAGACGAGCTGCAGCAGTGGATCGAGCAGCAGCGACGACGAGGAGCATGAGGCACGCCAGCGGGATGGCGACAGTCCTATGAGCGACGACGAGGGCGATGAGGAGTACCTCGATGCTGGAATGACTTCTGATTCTGGGTCCTCATCTCGGTCTGGGTCCGGTGGGTCGAGTCGACGGGGGAGCAACTACGACGATCCCGTCCGGACTCCCGACATCTTCCACCGCCACCCTGAGCCCGTTGTGGTCCAACAGGGCACCGGCGGTGCGGCTAGGAGCCAGCACCTGTTGGTCGAGGCTGCCTTGTCGTTGGAGTTGAACAAGGCCGGGATGGACAAGACACACCACTTCATTCATCACCCTCAAATGCAGTCGACGCCGATCATCGCTATTGGCAACCGACACTAGACGGGCCCTCAACATTTTGCCGCCCCCCCCCCCCCCCCCCCCCCCCCCCCACCAACTTCTTTTTTTTCCACTCCCCTGCACCTCTCCACTCGCTTCTCGTTCCTCTCTACTCTTTTCTTTCTGTTTCATCAACCACCAGTTTCTCAAATGTATATCACCACCACTCGTCGCATGATCGAAGAAGAAGAATCACCCAACGTACAAGAACGGACAGACCTCTCTAAACTACTACCCGCAGCAACACACACACACAAACACGCACGCACCCTGGTACCCCCCCGATCCTACCTCCTGTTTCCCTTTATACATGCCACATTAAAAATCGAACGCAGTCTTGTTTTGTCCCTTTCTACCTTGCTCACGCGCTGCCGCGCTCATGCTTACCGCCTGATATGAACATGATACGAGTATGGAGGTGTTGATTCCTGATTTTGGCGACCCTCTCCTGACATCCCTCCCGCCAACTGACTTTCCCTTTCTGGCAACCTCGCTGACGATGTACTCTCTCGTCCCTTTCTCTGTCTGCCTGCGAGAATTGAGGCTCTCAAGCCTCAAATCCCGCAATTCAAGAGCCGACCTCTGCTGGTCACCTTGGGTTTGTTTGCTCCAAGGTGGCGTGGGCAGACCGAGGACCCTTACACCCCACCACCCGTGCAGCGGCGCTGGATCTATAATACCTGTGATACAGTTAAGCGTTAAGCACAGAGAAAGTTTGAACCGCCCTTATGCCTTATGGAGAACTGACGTCTGACAGTAGCGGTAGCGACATAAGCATAAGTTAAGTTAAGTTCTCAGATTATTATCAGCGTTCGTGGCGCGTGGCTGGCAGCTGCTGTGTACATACATCTCGTTTCTACCGACCACCGAGATACGACCTTCCCAATAAGGATTGACTAGGCTATCCATACCCTTGTTATTAGGTGGGTATCAGGCATGCGGCTCGTAAGGTGTACCCGTTGCCCAGCAGCTGCTTCTGTCAGCCAGCGCTCAGGCTCTACTGGCCGCTCAAAGGATCTATGTATCTGAGATCCGAGATCACGCTCAAAGGATCTGAGATCTGAGATTGTGATCTCGGATCTCTGAGCGCCTCAAAAGCCGCTCATGTGTGATGAGCGTTCCGCCTGCTTGGGAGACGATGTCTATCTGAGCTTGAATGAACGATGAAGTCCCTATGTATGTATGTACTCTCTCTTTGTTGACCTTAGATTATTGAACATCAACTCTGCTTGCTGGCATGAATCAAAGAGGACCGCAAGGGGCGGTCTGTGCAGTGCCGATCTCCTGCTTGAAGCTGCACGCATAGGCTATGCGTGCAATATGTTATGTACGTATCGTGCCCAAGCTTCGTCCGCATTCGCTGGGTTTCAGTATTTCAGACTGACTATGTACTACTGCACGTCAACATGTACGGAGGGTGATGCGGTGAGTTGTGTCTGGCTCGCAGCGAGGGAGGATGAGAAGTGAGGTGTGTCTCGCTCGCAGCGAGCAGCAGCACCAGGGTATTGAGAAGCTGGGTACATATCACAGCGACCTTGCGGCTTGAGGACCGACCTTGGCAAACAGTCGTTACATAGTAGTGTTATGCTGAGTGAGAAGAGGACCAGAAGATTCTGTGTGTAGGAGAGCTATGTATGTGCAGTTCCGCTTTGACCACTAAGCGCTTAGCGCTTAGCAGCTATGTACCCGCTAGACCCTTCTTCCTTGCATTTGCTTTGAGAATCCATGCGGTTCGCTGTCTTATCTTGCTCGCTCGGACGCGCTGATGCGAACCTCGCCCAAGCGAGCGATGCGAATCTCGAGGGCTCAGGGTAGACGACTATAAAGAGCATTGCCCAGCATCGTTGGAGCGTCGTCCTTGAAGGCTTGAGGCTTGAGGTGGTGGACGTGCGGAGATGAGGGAGGTGTTTGCATGTTTGTTTGTTGCGATTTAGAGCTCGTTTATTATGTAAATATCCGCTTCAGGTCAGGATTTAAGGTTATCTTAGCGGCATAATTTAAGGTTACCTCGCGCTACGTACCACGCCCTGCATCTGGCGCTGCTTGGACCCCCCAATTGTCGCCCAGAAGGACTTCCTTCACCTTCTGGCTGATTTCGTCCCTCACCTTCCTCGCTGGCATAGTCTCTTTTTCTGTCAGCAAGCAGCACCTCCTTGCAGCAATTTCATAACAACTTTCAATCAGACGGCTTTGAGAAGGAACTTCTTTCATCCTGCGCATGTTAGGTACAATACTTGACACCCAGGACCCACTTCCAATCCCCAGCACTTCCAACCCGAAGCTTGCCCTCATGCCAACTTTGTCACAGCAGGCTGCAGCTTCTGTCGTCCCGAGTCCCGTCCGCCAAAGTTTTGCGGTCCCCTCTTCACGCTTCTCGTATGTATCGCTGCGAGCGCGGTTTGTTGGATAGCAACATGGTCAGGCTTGAAGGCGCCCTGTTATTATTTTTCCAGTTCTTGCTTCGCGTCCCGCATCCCGCAAGGCGGTTGAGAAGTCAGCGACATGGACTTCGCTGCGCCATTCCGGGAGCGCTCCTGATTTGTGAACTTGCTCGGCACTACGGCACTTCGGCTTCAGATTTCTCTCCTGTACTCGTTTGAGCGTTTGAGGACAGTTTCCTTCCACAGTAGTTCATAGAGTTCCTACGTTGCACATCTCATGCAGGGTGGCTGCAGGGTAATATGCAAGGGACTCCTCTTACCGACCCTTGGGACCCTTGAGTTATTATTATTTTACAGTTGTATGCGTGGGGTCGGAAGAGGCTTATTTTGGAGTTGCAAGCTTCTATATGCTAGGTGGTAGCAGGTCGCAGCCGCCTCTCAAGGACCAGGGTCCGCTACGCTACGCTACCCATACATCCTACTACTTCCGTAGCACTGGTTTGATCGTTGCTCTCCGTACCGCGCGCAGGGACGTGCTACGTTTAGCTTGCTCGCACAAGTGGCGGCACTCTGCTCAGTGCATCAGTACACACTCAGCGCTCAGCAGCCCGAGCAATAGTGCTTTCGAGCAGTGGTAGCTGGGGTGAGTTCGGTACCCTGAGAGAAAATAAAAGGCAGGAGAGGTGCCCTTCCTCCCGCCCTCCAGATGCTGACTTTGAAGATCCCAGTCACTTCCCCTCTCTCTCTCTCCCGTGACCCGTCTCTGCGTCCCATACCTGCCGTTGCCGATTTCCATGTCCATTTCGGTATCTGACTTCGAGAGGTTCTCGCTACACGTTATCATATATCATTTCTGACCTACCTGTCCTCTCTTGCTCCGATTGATCCCATCGTCCAAAGCCAGATACGAGAGATGTGAGGTAGGAGAAGAGCTGAAGGAGTATGTACCTCTCAGTACCTGAGTTTGGTCAGGCTTCCGAGGCAGCTCCGCAGAATGCAAGAAGGGCGGGCACAAGGTTCTTGTTGATTAACCACCATAACCACATCCACTACTGGCGCAGCAGTCTGCATGAGAAGAAGCTGCTTCGGCTCCAAAGTCCAAACAATCAGCATCAGCGGGTCGCAGTGCTGTGTGCGACGACACCGCAGGTCAATTGCTCAATTCGTCCACGCCCGGCTAAGCTGGCCTAGCACAGCTTCGTGTTGCACGAACCAGGATGCGGACTTCCCTCAAGAGCAAGATGTCTGGTTGTCGAGGGTCCGTCAACACCGCCCTTCCGTATGTTTTCATCCTTTTTGAAGGTCTCTCACATTCTGATTCGTCCTCGACTTCCCGGGATCTCCAGCCTCTGACACCAGTGTCATCTCGTAGGCCGCCATCGACAACCACATCCTGGGCTATCTCGGCATCATCAGCTTAGTCCTTACTCTGGCCCTCCGAGTATCACGCCCTCGTCCCTGCCACCACCCGTCAAGTCTTCGCCCTCCTACATGAAAACAACATGTCGCCTGCCTCAAGTCATCAGTTCCGCAACCTCGTCGGCACCAACATTGCCAACGACCGGTTCGAGCTGCTCTCCGTTCTCGGACTCGGCGCTTACGGTGTCGTCTACCTCGCTCGGGACCGCGAGCATGCTCTCCAGAAGCAGCCCTTCCCATCAACATCGGCCCAGCAGAACATCCCCGCCATGCAGATGGCTCACCAGTTCGGCTCCGCTGCCAGTGGGCTGTACGCCATCAAGTGCCTGAACAAGGTCGGTCTCGACGAGCGGCAGCGGGAGTTCCAACGGCGGGAGATCGAGCTCCATGCCAAGGCTTCTCAGCACAAGAGCATCGTCACCCTCCATCAGGTCATCGACTCTGCCGAAGACCCTTACATCTTCGTCATTCTCGACTACTGCCCCGATGGCGACCTCTTCAGCATGATCACCGAGCGGCAAACTGCTACGGCTACGAGGCGGACCGCCAATGGCAGTATCGGCCGACGGAGTCATGAAGAGGGACCCTCCCAACAGCAAAGTTCCGAAATGGACCTCCTCATCAAGTCTGTCTTCGACCAGATTCTTGATGCAGTCGAATACTGCCACCAACACCAAATATACCACCGTGACCTCAAGCCGGAGAACATCCTCTGTCTCGATGGTGGTCGGAGAGTCGTCCTTGCCGATTTTGGTCTGGCTACGCAAGAGCCTACCAGTTCCGACTTCGGGTGCGGAAGCACTTTCTACATGGGGCCTGAGTGCCAGGGTGGTCTGCTCCGGAGAATATCCAAGTACAGCACCCCTGCCAACGACGTCTGGTCGCTCGGTGTGATCCTTGTCAACCTCGTCTGCGGCCGCAACCCCTGGAGGCAAGCCTGTGTCTCCGATCGGACTTTCATGGAGTACGTTCGAAACCCACACGTCCTTAAGGACATCCTACCCATCTCGGAGGATACCAATACCATCTTGCGACGGATCTTCACCATGGAAGCCCAGGATCGATGCTCGATTACTGAGCTGCGCAGGATGGTCAGTAGCGTCCGGACGTTCACCGCCTTCGCCCCGGAGATCCTGCATCGGCGAGGGTTGGCCAAGTTGCGGGCCATTCGGGAACGACAACAACAAGACGAAGTCTACGCTCGGGCTCAAGCTAGAGCGAAGGCGTATGCACATGTGGCTGCAATGACAGATATTCCAGCCGGTCTATACGCACCAAGTACCCGGGTGTGCCCTTCATCCACCTTGGAGGAAGGCCGCAACAGTGGGACAAGCAGTCACAGTAGCGAGAACGATGACGCCAAACAACGGCAGCGGGACGGCGACAGCCCGATGAGCGACCCAGAGGACGAAGAGGAGTACTTGGATACTGGAATGACTTCCGACTCTGACTCATCGTGGATCTCTCGCTCAAGCAACTCCAGTCGGCGGGGCAGCGACTGCGACGAGTGCACCCGGACTCCAGACGGCATTGAATATCAAGATCCTCCTGCAAAGGTCGAACAATATATGGCTCTTATGAAGGCGGCTGCGAACACTGCCCATCAGCAGCTGTCGGTGGATGCAGCGCTCTTGATGGGGATAAACAACAAGGATCAGACTCACTATCACCAACACATTCGCCATCCTCAACATCAGGCGACTCCCATACATGGCTACTAGAGGCCCACGATGATTTGCTCTGCTAGCTCCTCCTCTCCTTTTGCTTGAAGCGGGGGGGCCTCTCCCTTCTCTCCCCCTGCTGTGTACCAATTCACCACTTCGCAACATACAACATACATCTTAGCCTTGAATCAGCCGAACCTACTTTCCTACAGCTCATCGCTCATTCTCCAGTCTGGGACAAAAGTACTTCTTTCAGCTTGTTCGAGAACTTGCCTCCCTTCACTCGGAGCAAAATCCTGCCTGCACTAAGCTAAGCTCAAGACTTAGTACTAGCGTGTTTTACCCTTACTTCCTCTAGCTGCTGCTACTGCACGTCTCCCCCCTCTTAGAAGCTCTCCTGCATAATGCACCTAAACCCCCCCGCGCCTTGTTCTGTGAAGCACGGGTTCATCGCCTTTGGCCCCAGGGTCTTGCACACGACCCGGCTTGCGCTAATCAAACCAAACTAAAGTATCACCTTCTCTGCCATTCCCCCTTCCTGCAGCCTTGCGCTCCGACATCCGATATTCAGCCTGCCTTCGTACTCTCTGCCTTGGGACAAGATTCATTCGTTCCAGGAGCTGCCGCTGTCTTCGAATCCGTCGCACCAGAAGCAGACCCAGGATGTTTGAATTGGAGAACTCTTCGCCTGTATTTGTGTGAGGTTGAAAGAGGGTTGTCTTCATGACAAGGGAATGTCATAGTGTCATACGAATGTCAGCGGATCGCGATCTTCTTGTGAAACACTGATAGACCAGTCGCCCGACTTGTCCGCGCCGGCCTGCTCTCGAAGGACAGCTTGAAGACGAGGGCCCAGAATATCCGCCAAAAAGCCGCGCTCGGAGGTGGTATGTCTCAAGAGTAAGACCGAAGTTGATCCTGGCTCGGTGGTGGCCAGGAGCTCGTGCTGTTGGTCCCGACGTCAGGCAGGAGATACTCAGTATCGTACGCATCGCACAGCGAGATTCGCATCTGCAGGGTTGATAACTCACATGTGATAGTTCGCCGGTGATCCCTAGAGGTGTGATTGGGTGATGGCATCGGACAATGTTAGAAAAGACGTCCCTGTTTTGAAGAACGAAGAGAGTGTCCTGATTGACTCACAGAGATCTGCTTCGGCTCCTTGTAGGACAGAGCTGCCTGAGCCAGCACAGACAGCGATGCTTTTGATCTGCGTCTCTGCGTTGGCTCCTCTGGCGTATGCCATTTGCGCTGAATGGCGAAGAAGGATCATCAGTTCGGTGCCTGGCGGGGCGCTGTAACGTCTGGACGACTTACCATGTTCAACGCCCATTTCAGTCTTGAATGCGCGAGCAAAAGTTCCCAGGCTGATCGGCTCACGGAGAACCACCTGCCGACCCATCCCCGCCGACGACCAGCCCTCACTCTTGGCCTGATCTGAATCCGCATTCACGGAGTTTTGAAGCGTCCTTGCCGGGCCTGCTGCTGTTGTTACATCTGCCAGTAGTGACCGGGCAAAGGTGTCGGGCGACTCTCCCCAGACATCCTTGAGGCCCGATAGTCGCGTTTCCGTCTGTCTCACCTTCCCCGCCTGGGACGATGTTGCCGGCGAGCATGCAGAGAGTGCATTGAGGATGAGCCAGTCGTTGATGCCGGCGGGGGTAGCGTCCAAGCTGGTATGCGGGCAGTAAATGCTGATACCCTCTGCGGCGCAGCTGAGCAGACTCCGTTGTTGCGTATTGGAGAGCGTCAAAGATTTGAGGCCACGGAAGATGGTCGGGTGGTCTGTGCTTTTTTGGAAGAGTCGTTTGGCGGCAGACCGGGGTGAAGAAGCAGAGTGAAGATGGTCAGACATATTGGCCGGACTGTGCACCGCGACGGCTCAAAGGACCCACAGATAACGGCGACGCTGACGCCTTTGTTCTTTTCGCTGAGTAGCTCTGCGGCCACGTCGGTGGTGAGGTCAATGGCGAGGAAGACTCCGTTCGACGTCCGCGGCTTGGGTGCCTCTGTATGCGGACGAAAAGCGCCGTCAGCCATCAATCGCGTCAAGTGTAAGAGATCTTTTTCGACAGTAACACCCACCCAGCAAGAGACCGACGTTGTCCCAGCTCTTGTCTGCCAGATGGAGCGGCGCTGCGAATGCGAAGAGAGTTATGTGTGGTCAGTGCAGGAGCATTTATTGGAGAAAATTCCAGCCTCGAAGGAAGAGCTCACCGATTGCATGCATGGCGCGCATCACCGCAGCGAGCGGCTTGTTGGCTAGAACAGAAGCTGAGAGAGAGGCCATCGTGAGCAAATGCGGGTGCCGGCGAAGTGTTGATGGTGCTGGTTATGGTGATGATGATGGTAATGCTGATTGCGTCCGTGCCATTTCTTCTCGCCCAGCAGCTCGCCTTCCTTCCCGTCACCCACCACCACTGCCGCATACTCATCTCCTACATCCTCCCGCAAGACTCATCATGATGGCAGACGCTGTCGGCCCAACAGCTGAGCAGCCCGCAAGCGAGTCCGTAGAGCGCCGCTCGCTCTCCGCAGACGACGAAGAAAACATGTCTACGATCGACCTCGAGGCAGACACTCCCGCTGCATCCGACATCGGCGGACCACAGCTAGAGCAAATACCAGAGCAAGCCAATACAGACTTGCAACAGCAGCAAAAGCCAGCAAGTGCTAAGGCTCCGCGCCCTCACTCTCAAGGCCCGCGGCCAATCTCAACAGCCACAGCACCCGCAGCGAATGGTTCAAGTAGTAGGGTCCAAAACGGCCATGAAGCAGGTGCACGGGTGCCAGGTCGCATTGGAACCGAGCAAGGCGGTAGCGGAATCCCATCAGCTCCTACCGCCTCTTCCCACCCAGGCCAGCTCGATCCGACCATGCGCTTCTGGTTTCCCGCCCTCTTCAGCTTCTACGACATCATAATGGCCTCTGACGACCTCGAAGTTCGCAGACTCGCACTGGCCTCCCTCTTCGATCTCCTCAAGCAGCACGGGTCGTCCTTCCCGTCCGAATTCTGGAACACGATCTGCAAGGAGATCCTCTTTCCGATTTTCTCAGTCCTTCGGCGCCCTTCAGCTTCCGCTGGGTCAGCTGCTGGCGCGACGGGGACGGGAACGGATCAAGTTCATTCGGCAAACGTCTCTCCTTCCCATAAATTCGCGTCGCTGCCGCCCCTCGCTGGATCCAGCAACGACCTACCCTCTGCTGGAAGCGGATTACATGTCCTGCAGGAGGAAATGAGCGTCTGGCTCAGCACCACGATGATCCAGGCACTCCGCAATCTCGTTGATCTCTGGACGTATTTCTTCGGCGAGCTCGAGCGTCTCTTGCCCGAGTTGCTGGAACTGCTGTGCGCATGCATCTGTCAAGGTAAGCTTGGAGCACAGATGCGTAAGGTCAACGCAGAGAGTTGTCGCTGAAAGCTTTGCTTCGTACACCA